>JAVKPL010007790.1:0-31641 GCA_032173675.1 Gastrolobium villosum | reverse complement strand
GAATTTGATGGCCCCTTCGAGGAATTCTGTATAGAGTCTGGTATTATACACCAGACTACAGCTCCTTATTCACCGCAATCAAATGGGATTGCAGAAAAGGAAAAATCGGACATTAAAAGAGATGATGAATGCCATGTTGATTACGTTCGGTTTACCACAGAATTTGTGGGGGAAGCCATGTTGACGGCTAACTATATAATTAATAGAATGCCCCACAGAAGGACAAAAAACATACCACATGACATATGGAAAAGAAAGAAGTCATCCCTGAAATACTTTAGAGTGTGGGGGTGCTTGGCTAAGGTTGCGGTTCCTAAACCTAAAAGGTTAAAGATCGGACCTAAAACCGTGGATTGTGTATTCATCGGTTATGCACTTAATAGTAGTGCTTATCGGTTTCTAGTGTATAAATCAGATGTATCAGATATACATGCTAATACAGTGATTGAGTCAAGGGAAGTTACTTTCTTTGAAGATATATTTCCGTATAAGAAAATAAATGAATCCAGTGGCAATAATGATGATAAAATATCAAGTGATAACAACGATGATCATGTTGTTATACCTCGAGATGCTACAACTAATGCTGATCCTGTAGAGGATATAGAAGATGAACCTAGACGTAGCAAGAGGCAAAGGACAGCCACATCCTTTGGACCTGATTTTATGACGTATTTATTAGAAAATGAGCCTCGGACTTATAAGGAAGCTATAATGTCTCCAGAAGGACCATTCTGGGAAGAGGCTATCAATAGTGAGATAGAGTCTATTTTGTCCAACCACACTTGGGAATTGGTAAATCTTCCTCCTGGCAACAAGCCTTTAGGGAGTAAGTGGGTGTTCAAAAGAAAAATGAAAGAGAATGGCACTATTGATAAATATAAAGCAAGGCTTGTGGTAAAAGGCTACAGGCAACGTGAAGGTCTCGATTATTTCGATACTTATTCTCCTATTTCACGGATCACATTCATTAGGATGTTGATCGCAGTAGCTGCTTTGAATGGACTAGAAGTACATCAAATGGATGTTAAAACGACATTCTTAAACGGCGACCTGGAAGAAGAGATATATTTAGAACAACCTGAAGGTTTTGTTGTTCCAGGACAAGAACAGAAAGTTTGTCGCTTAATAAAATCCCTTTACGGGTTAAAGCAAGCTCCAAAGCAATGACATGCGAAATTTGATAATATTAGGCTATCAAATGGATTTCGAATCAATGAATGTGACAAATGTGTCTATGTTCGAAATATAGGAAAAGGGTTTGCAATTGTCTGTCTTTATGTAGACGACATGTTGATTATGGGTAGTAATTGTCAAATGATCAATGCTACTAAACAATTACTGAAAAGTAAATTTGATATGAAAGATATGGGGATAGCAGACGTTATCCTAGGTATTAAAATCCATAGGACATCTGCAGGGTTGGCCTTATCACAGGCTCACTATATAGCTAAGGTTCTTGAGAAATTCAAAAGTTTGAATATAACCCCTGTGAGGAACCCTGTAGATTGTAATCTTAGTTTATTAAAGAACACTGGTAAAGCTACAACACAAAAGCTATATGCTCAAGTGTTGGGTAGCCTGATGTATGTTATGAACTGCACCAGACCTGATATTGCTTATGCAGTAAGTCTGCTAAGTCGCTTTACTAGTAATCCAAATGAAAAACATTGGAAAGCTATGGTAAGAGTTTTGGGATACTTAAAGTATACTCAAAATTATGCTTTGCATTACGAGAAATACCCCGCAGTTATAGAAGGGTATTGTGATGCAAACTGGATCACCGGCTCTAATGACACTAGATCCACAAGTGGATATGTGTTTACCCTTGGTGGAGGTGCTGTGTCTTGGAAATCGTCCAAACAGACTTGCATCGCAAGGTCAACCATGGAAGCAGAATTCATTGCTTTAGATAAGGCTGGTGAAGAAGCAGAATGGCTTCGTAACTTTATTGAGGATGTTCCTAACTGGCCAAAACCGGTACCATCTGTATGCATACATTGTGATAGCCAAGCCGCTATTGGAAGGGCCAAGAACGTCATGTATAACGGTAACTCTAGACACATACGTCGTAGACATGATACCGTAAGACAACTACTCTCGAACGGAATCATTACAATTGATTATGTTAAGTCTAAGGAGAACATAGCGGATTCGTTAACCAAAGGGATTCCTAGAGAGTTGGTTGAATATTTGTCGAAAGGAATGGGTTTAAGGTCTATCAATTGTTGAGCATTGCGGTAACTCTACCTAGAAGAGTGGAGATCCCATGAACTAGGTTCAAAGAGACAACTAAGTGATGGTCGACTGCCCAAACACTGTGGAGTTTTAAACTCATACTCATTCCTAGACAAGACAGTGTATTTATGAGGGTAAGCACTTAGGCTTTTAATGATTTCTTAATCTGTTGTGTTCAGATGATGTATAGTGAGTTACATCACAAGAAATCACCTATGTGAGTGTGAAGTGAGGGCCGCTTCTATGAGAATTTTTCAAAGGCCGATTCTCGAACAACACTCGCAGAACCAGGTAGGTGTCCCACGGCCAAAATGGGCGCAACAAAGGACCAACAATGCTAGAGAAGCAATTGTGTGACTCCTATTGTCTAGGTATACACTAAAGGTTGACGGTTCAAGTCGCCCTAGACCACCGATTGACCGAGTATATCCGATAGGTTTTCACTAGAGAAGGTTCAAAGGTAACTCCACCTATCTCGATGCAGTTGTTTCTCGTTGAGGAATTTACACTTTGCATTTATACTCTTATGCATATAGTCACGATGATTTGACTTCTTATCCATGTGGGGGATTGTTGGAATTAAATGAGATTAATATACAATGATCCATTGGTTATGAATAAGAAGTGGGTTAATAGAGAAAAAGAGAAAAGGGAAGATGAAGAGTTATGTGGGTTGTTTAAGAAAGTCCCACATTGGACAATTGGTAGAAAGTGGGAGAGTATATAAACTCCCACCACCATCTCCTTAATTGGCCCTTGGGTCACTACATATTTTATGTAGGGGGAGGAGATAGGTGGGCCTTGGTTCACCACCACACACACGCGCGCCGCCGTCCGTCCGGCTCGGCTCGGCTCGGCTCGGTTCGGTTGTGTGTAATAAAAATAATTTTTTATTAAATTATTTTTATTTTTTGTCCAAACGTTACTTCCCTCCAAAATTCAAACCCACCCCCCGGTTTTTGAATCGAACCGGTTCTTCCTATTCGCGAACCGGTTAAAGGAGGTGTCTACTTGCTGAACCGGTCACCGGTTGTACCTGTTCGTCGGAACGGTCACCGGTCATACCCGTTCGCCACCGTCAGACACGGCGGTTCGCCGCCGGCGACTGTTCATCGTGACCGGTCAGTGTCTATAAATAGACACTGACACATTCGAAAATTCCATCGGTTTTTTTCTGCACAAAATCTCTGCCGGAATTTTTGTTTCTTCCGGTATTGCATGCTGTTCTTCATCCTCCGGTGTAAATTCTTCTGGCATACTGTTGTGTTCGTTTGGGCTGTTGATTGGTAGTGCCACCATTCTTCAGACGGAATCCGTTCTATCCTGGGAGACAAGTGTCCATCAACCTTGGGCATCAATGAGGGGGCAAATTGTCTTAAGGAGACACGTTCTGTGGGCTCGGATTCAATCCTCTTCTGCATACATTCTTCTGCCTAAATCTATATTCAGACTACAAGTAAGTCTGTTCTTATTTTATTTTTATTGCACAGTGATATCTCTGATCATCTACCCCTTCTGTCAAATACTTGGGTTCAAGGCAATAGTGATTTGATATCACCCTCTGTCTTCTATAACAATATATATATATATATATATATATATATATATATATATATATATATATATATATATATATATATATAGAAAACACTTCTTTTGTTGTATGAGAAATGTTTTTTTTTGTCGTGACTTTTTGATTTGCGCGCAAAACTTTTTTTTTAATAAATATGGGCCCGCCACTAGTTGAATCACCACATGATATAACAATTCTACAGTCAAGTCAATGTAGATAACTTATCTACATTGAGCCCAAAATGACGTCTTTTTTAGACAAAAATCAAGATATTTTTGTAATTATAATTTATTTCAAAGTTATAATAATCTTTTTCATTATATTTTTTTAATTTTTCAACTCAAAACAACATCGTTTTGAGAGTGAATATAGATCGATATGACACAAAGAAAGAGGATGACACAAAGAAAGAGGGAACCGTTCATTTCCACAAAAAAAAAGAAAAAAGGGAAGGTAAGAAATGACATAATGCAAGTGGTATGGCGTAATTTCCCCGTAACAGGACTCTACCGATGGAGAACCATTACTTAAAAGAAAATATAGAAGCATCTTGTAAAATCAAAGAGGTCACTAAATTGAATTGGCAATAAATCCTTTATAATTTGTAATAACAACTTATGATCATATTCATTTATAATTCTCTTCAAAATGAGCTTTGCAAAGATTTAATCTGCGTCAGCTAAGCTACCACATGCATAACGAATAACATCGCAATTTGCAGATTTAATTAATGCCTCCTCGTGATCTCTGGGGTTTGCCAATTTCTTCCAATTAAATGCAAACATATCACTTCGTGAGAGGGAGAAGCCTTGTAGAATCTATAAAATTAAATAATAATCAGTTGAGGCACTCCCTAAAATAAAGTGGCATAAGCAATTGCGTTTGTAATAAATCCACAATAACAACCCGGGCTTCCAAAAAAAAAGAATAAGCTCATAATGAATCATTAAATGTCCACTTTCACAATTTCCTGTATAAATATTTTTGGCTATTAAAGATCCAGAAGTAACACCAAATCATTTTGTGTCCGAGTCTCCTCATTTTCAGGGTCCCTTCAGTTCCTCACTTCCACAGTTACACTCACTAATTAATTCCTTCCTTCTGCTTAATTCAATAAATATTGAAAATCCAAGGGTCATGCAATATGACACCAAGGCTTCAGACCCTAATATATTTAGCCTCATCCATTTCTCCAACTCCAAGTTCATCTGGCCATCTCTCTCTCAGTATTTACAATGGCTTTCTCTTTGAAGCTGTTTATTATAATATTCGTGTCAACATGGACAGTGACAACAATGGTAATGGCAAGGCCTTTGAGCTCCACCGAGTCAACCTCAACCCTTTCAACACGTTTAAGATTGGAGGGAAACAACAAATGCTGGGAAACGTTGTTTGAGCTTCAATCTTGCACTGGCGAGGTCATACTCTTCTTTCTCAACGGTGAGACCTATCTTGGATCAGCTTGTTGCAATGCCCTCCTAACCATAGCCAATGAATGTTGGCCCGATATGCTAAGCACGTTAGGCCTCACCCCACAAGAAGGTGATATCCTCCGTGGCTACTGCGACGGCACCGCCGCCGCCGCAATCGCCGACATCAACAAATCACAGCCATCATCTGTCACGATCAATGCCTCTCATCCCATGTTGAACAACTCCAATCATGTTCTAAATTGAGATTTCCATACTTGGACTACGTCTTAAATAAAAACATGCCATATTTTCTCCATCATCAATACATAATCTAACTGAGCAACGCTACGTATACTATGCCATTATTTACTTTCCTTTTGTTTTGTTTTTTTATTTGGGTAACAGTCATCTGAGGAGTTAGTAGTTGTTGCCATGCTTTTTGAATGAAACTACCTCAATATCGAGTTTGTAATTTGAAAAGTAAAATAATACTTATACTTTGTCGATACTCAACCAACTGGCCTATTAGCTCAGTTGGTTAGAGCGTCGTGCTAATAACGCGAAGGTCGCAGGTTCGAGACCTGCATGGGCCAAATGTTATTTTGCGCAACGGTCTTTTTCCCCCACTAAATAAACAGCGCTTATATCCGTAAACTTTAATCATGAACATTTTTTTAGAACTCTTATTCCCTTCCGACGGGAATAAGGTTGAAAGACAAATTAACTGTATCTAATAAAAAAGAAAAGAAAGGCAAATTAACAAGACACATTAAAATAATTAAACCATTAGCAATTAGCATATATTTAATTAACTCTTGTACCTTATATTTTGAATATCTCTAAAGAGAACCATTAAAGGTTCTAAGCATAAAATTGCTTGCATGCAAAGGGGTTGAGCCAAACACTTGCATAACATACCCTTCAACTTGCCATACCCTAGAGGAAACAAGACACATGAAAAGTAATTAAACCATTCTAAGTTGTAATTTTTTTTAAAAGAAATATAAGCTTATAATTTCACAATAAGTAATTAAATCTTGTCGAGGAACTGGTTGAAGTATATTGAAGAGAAAACAGAAGTAGAAAAGTGAAGCAAAAGGGATAAATTAACTTACATTAACAAGTATTTCAGTTCGGGGATGGGTTTTGCTAGCTCGAGTGAGGTTTGTCCGTGGAGTACACCCACCCCTTGTGCAGTCCATCCACAAAGCTATAATTATAAGGCTTCCGAACTATAAGATTTGAGTGGTGAAATGGAATTTCCATTACTAAAAAATGCTTTTTTTTTTTTTATAAAAAAATTCCGTCAAAAATAATTAAAATTTCATCGAAAATGAAACCGTCAAATATCTCTTTGTGGGTAATAATTTTTTTGAAGGAATTAGAAATTCTATCGAAATTTTTGGACAGAAAATATAATTTATTTCAAAAAGTTTTGAAGAAATATTTTTTGTAGAAAGTTTCGAAGGAAAAATAATTCCATCGAAAATTTTCGATGAAAAATAATTGAAATTAAATTAAAAAATGAATGAAATCTTTAATAGAATTATTCTTCCGTCAATTTTTTTTTTTTTTACAGAAATTATTCTGACGGAAAATAATTTTGATCAAAAAGTGTCGACGGAATAATATTTCCATCAAAAGACATTTTCCTTTGAAATTTCTGCATAAAATTTAGAATTTTCTAAAAATGTTCATCGAATCCAACGGTTAGGTCCACTGGCGATGTACACCAACATTTCTTGCCCCGTGCACGAATGGAAAACCAACAAGTAAACTCAGAATAGCAACGTGATAAACAGCAACCATGGGCTTACAAATATTATATCTCATTTTCTAAAAGGATAAATTTGAATTGGCTTATGGTAACTTAATCAAATTAGAGTATATATATATATATATATATATATATATATATATATATATATATATATATATATATATCATTTATGTCTGCTTTACGTACGGCCTATGTAGCACCGATACTGACACGTGACACGATACGACATGACACTTCGACACGTTAATTCTAAAAAATATTAGATTTCAACATATTAGGACACGTTTTGATATTAAATAATATTTTTAATTTATGTAGTATTTATTATATTTAATATTCAATAATTTAACAAAAAAATGAATCTAAACTTATAATATTCATAAATTTTGCAAAAAAAACATAAAATATCCCAAATATTTATATTAAACTCAATAAAATAGTTAATCATAATCCAACGAATCTAATTGTTGGAACTAAAAACTCAACGCAATGTAACCTTTAAACCTTTTTTTGAATTTCTATAACGTGCGTTGGAGTGTTGGGGAGTGTCGGAGTATCTGAGAGTATTGGAAAGTGTCGGATACGACACGTCAGGAATTATTAAGTGTCGGTGTTTCATAGTATATATATATATATATATATATATATATATATATATATATATATATATATTTGGAAGATTAGTTATTGAGCAGCCGGCTGAGAGGATTTATAACTTTGGGCCGTTTGGCTTGAAATCACCGTCTCATCTTATGATCGTAACATAAAATGTGGAGCAAAGTTATACCAGACCGGGATCCTGAAATATTGGGCGGAAGAAAGAGAGAAAAAGTAGAAGAAAGAGAAAAGAAAAAATAAATAAATTAATACAGGTGTTAATTTTTGAGTGGAAGGACAATGGTGGTCCGAGAGCATATTAAAAATTTCCTAAAATGTGATTAATAAAAAAGCTAGAGTTAAATCTAGCACTGAACCCAAACTTGACCACTGTAGTGTTCTAGTGAAGTATCGATCACATCGTTTTCTTACCCGTGCACTATCTAATTCTAAGTTTTCGAAACAAAGTTTCGTTGATATTATTTTAAAACAAGTTATTTTCTAATATATATATATATATATATATGGAGAAGGATATTGTGACAACCAAGTTATGTTACTACCAAGTGACTACCAATCAATCTTAGTGTTAGATTGATTATCTTGTTCCAACGGTTATATTTATTTCCATTTTTGTATGGTTATGATTTCCCAAATTTAATACTTTATATTTATTTTCACCTTTGTATGGTTATGATTTCCCATATTTAATGCTTTCACTTTAAATATGGGGAATCATGACCATACAAAGATGGAAATAAATATAACCGTTGGATCAAGATAATCGATCTAATGGTGAGATTGATTGATAGTCACTTGGTAGTAACACAACTTGATTGTCACAATATCATTCATATATATATATATATATATATGCTATGTAGCACCGATACCGACACGAGACACGATACGACACGACACTCCTACACGTTAATTCTAAAGAATATTAGATTTCGACACGTTAGGACACGTTTTGATATTAAATAATATTTTTAATTTATGTAGTGTATTTTATATTTAATATTCAATAATTTAACAAAAAATGAAACTAAATTTATAATATTCATAAATTTTATAAAGAAACATAAGAGATCACAAATATTTATATTAAACTCAATAAAATAGTAATCGTAATCCAACCAATCTAATAGTTGGAACTAAAAATTCAACACAATGCAACCTTTAAACTTTTTTTTTTTGAATTTCTATAACGCGTGTTGGAGTGTCGGAGAGTGTCGGAGTGTCCGAGAGTGTCGGGAAGTGTTGGACACGACACGTCAGGAGTTTTGAAGTGTCGGTGCTTTATAGTATATATGTATATATAAAACTTGTATTATTTAATTATGGGTAGTCTCGCTTTTTATTTTTGAATACCTAAAAATTCGATTTTATCACCTATATTCTATATAATGTAAGAAATGTGAGAAGAGTGACGTGAAAAATGGATCTTCCTAACTTAATGGTCACTTTTGAAAAGTCAAGCTCATGGACTCCACATACACACTACCAAGGTTGTTGCATCGCAATACGTATTATATATCATTTGGTCGATCTTTGTATCGTATATCGCGAATCGTATCGAATCGTATGATACAGAAATATAATAAAAAATAATTTAGAAATATATAATAAAATTAATATTATATAAATTCAAATCCCAAAATGGATCCAATAAGAAAAATACATAAGTAACTAATTGCAACCTAGTTATTCTCCCACTCATCAATCCTTAAGACTAATATTATCACTACTATCATATCAACATTTATGAGTGACATAATTAATCTATCATCTTTTTCATTAGTGTAGTTATTTGATTTATTTCTCATTTCTTGTTCAACAATCTGAGGTCCTTTTCTTTTATAATCTCTGAATAGTTTTCAAAAATAAAATCTTTCTTCCTTATAGATTGAAGAGATTTAGAATATTTATCTAATTATTTTTTTATTAATACAGATTCTACAGATTGATTTTTGAGTTTAAATCAAAAATCAAAATTTTATTTTCTTTACCTTATTAATAATAATTTTTTAGATTTTTTTTTAATTTAAATCAAAAAGAAAATATTTATTTATTTTTATATTAAAAATTACAAATTTTGAATTAATTTTAGAATCGTATGATACATGTATCGTATTGTATGATACAAAATCCTTTTTGATACATCCTATGATACATATCACTGAACTTGTGAATCGCATCGTATCGTATGAATCGTATCGTGTATCGTATGATACTGATAACTATGCACATACTATAAAACAAATAAGATAAGAACCAGATATATCTCTAAGGGTTATATTTATCTCATTTTGCACGAGAGAAACAAATTTCTTACACACACAAATATAAGAAAATTATTTCCCTATCTCTAATCACAAAAATTTCTATTTAATGAATGGAAAGTTTTATAAAAATTATACGAGGCGTTATTTGGCACAACTATTTTGATTTTTTAATCCTATTTGTCAAGAAACAACAAAAATTAGACATTGCATAAATAAAATGTTTCATCCACAATATTTTCTACATTGTTTTTATCATGCCTACCTTTTTTTTTTTTTTTCATTCTTACTCTACTTATTTCTCTTCAACACTGTAAGATCAGAATTTCAATTGGCTTTCACCCTTTCTCTCCTCTTGAGGTTATGATCTAACGGTATTTGAGATTAGTACGTAGATATGTATAAAAAAGTTAGGCATAATATCATATTCCTTATTTTTTATACCTGCTTATAAAAAAAAAAGTATATATTAAGGATACAATATTATGTCTACATTTTTCATGCCTACTGTAACATCCTGGGCGCTGACGAGGGCGGGGAGTGATCGCCGGTGCGAAAGGGCATGGATAAGGAGCGGCTCCTGACAGGCTTCCAGCGAGGGGTTACATGCATGAACGAATCGAATCGACACCCGAAAGAGAGGAATTCCAAAGACTGTGCAAGTATGAGACTGCACAGTTTGGGATAGCTTATAAGATTTAATTGGTACTACCTATACTAACAAGATGCATCTACTTTTCGATAGCCCGGAACAGAAGAACTCCATAGTTAAGCGTGCTTGACTTGGAGCAATTATGGGATGGGTGACCTCCTGGGAAGTTTTTCCAAGAAGTGTGCGAGTGAGGAAAAAACACACTGATAAGTTATCATTCGTTTGTACAGTGATGACGATAAGGGTGGATGGAGCAAGTCTATTTCAGACATTTCCCTCTGTTTGTCACTCTCACTTATACAATTGCACGTGCTAAATTATGTTCTTTAGCAGACTCCATGCGATGTAAACAATCGAAGAATATGGAGAGATGAACAGAATCTCAACGGTAACATTAAATAAATAACTCAACCAATATTTGTAGCAAAAACTAAAGAGGTATACATATAAACAATCTTATGTCCAAAATGTATTCCAACTACCATAAGTAACAACTCCGAAATCGCAACAGTCAAACTAATTAAATACAAGATAGGAGGACACTGACTAATTTTGAGAACAATCCAACGGTTGAGCAAAGACATATTCCCTTTTGTACCTCATTGCCAAAATCAGAGCCCCATTCCCATTTTGGGCGTGGGAGAAACAGATCTACTAATTCTTTGATTCCAGTTAGTAAGATAAGAGTTGAACTAAGAAATAGATTCTATTCTAGAAGCTAAAAAAGGGTATCCTGAGCGATTTCAATAATAGGGTTATAAATGCGAGAATATTTACTTCCATAATCTCTATGTTTTATTTCTCTTTAATTTCAAATAAATTATTCGGGATTTAATCCCATAGAGATGATACATCTTTCGTTGGTAAATTCAATATAATAAATTACGTTTCGATGCTAAGGAATACTGACATTCTCTGTTTGCAATTGCACGAATCCCTATTGAGAGCTCCAACCGACAAACTGACCGTTAGATATGAAGTATAATGAGTGTAACCCTTGCTTAAAGTATTTCAGCACGATCCAACGATGAACTTAAGAAAAAAAAACACTCTATCTCAAAATCGTTGCCTACAGTAGAATCGTACACACAAACCACCTTTCTTTGGAATTTCTGATGATACTATCACTGCATGCACTCAATGTCTGCCACAAAGGCGACGACGCATTTAATGACTTTTTCTCATACGCATATTGTATATTTTCTATATAATCTTCTCTACCTATAATGGCAAATTCCTAATTTATGCCCTTTTAAATTAGATTTATATGTTATTTTTGAATTTTGTGAGGGAATATACATCCCTCGCAATTTGCGAGGGAATATTAATCCCTCACAATTTGCGAGGGAAACAGCAAGGGAAATTGTGAAATTTCAGTTGCATTTTTCATATCCTAGATTTTGCGAGGGAAGTTCCATCGCCAATTTTTCCCTCGCTGTTTCCGTCGCAGACTTATGATTCTTGCGAGGGATTCAATTTCCCTTGCAAATTACGACCGAACTGCAAGGGATTCTGCGACGACAATTTAGTAACGAAAATCTTGCCTATTTTCCCTCGCAATTATTTTTCCCTTGCAAATTCCGTCGCAGTTTGCAAGGAAATTTTTCCCTCGCAAATTCCCCTCTCTATTCGCGACTTTTCCAGTAGTGATATAGTCATTAATTCTTGAAGTGACCAGGGCATTACACTTACTGTACCTGGGGTGTAAATAAGCTAGATAGTCTAACAGGGGTCGTATAAAATACGGCCCAGCCTACATCGGGCTAGGCTCGGACTATCACACATAGGAAAATAGAACAGGCTTAGGCTTTTAAAAAAGTCTATTTGGAAAGCAGGTCATAGGCTTTGTTTTACATGTCGAGCCTATAAGCTATAGTCTAACAGGGGTCGTATAAAATTCGGCCCATCCTACATCGGGCCAGGCTCGGACTATCACACATAGGAAAATAGAACCGGCTCAGGCTTTTAAAAAATCCTATTTGGAAATCAGGTCATAGGCTTTGTTTTACATGTCGGGACTATATGCTTACAGTTCAGCTTATATCATATTATTTATTTTAAGTAAAATAAATAGTTATTATTATATTTATAATTTTGAATAATAAAGTAAAATTATTTTAAATTTTTTTTTATTACTGAATGCCTAATAGGTTTAAACAGGTTAACATGCCTACGCCAAGACTTGTGCTGGAATGCAGACCTATGATTTTCCAGATTCTTGGTGCTGGCGAGCTTCGACAATATATCGGCCATGGAATTCTTGCTCGTTGGGATGTATAAGAATGTCACTTCATCGAAGTCAGACAATTGTTCCCTGACCTTGCTCAAATACTTGGCCATCAAACCTTGAGCCTAGTATTTGTTCTCTACTTAGGGAGTGATAAGCTTTGAATCACTGCAAACTTTCACCTTCTGGGCTCCATGTTCCTTTTCCTTCAATAGTCCGACTATGAGAGTCTCGTATTTAGCCTGTTTACTTGAGGTAAGAATACCAAGTGGAGGGACTGTTTAATAGAGACTCTTTCTAGGTTCTCAAGAATTATGCCAACGCTGATTCCTTTAGCATTGAAGGAACCTTCGACATAGATTGTCCATGTATCACCAAGTTTTTTCTATCCATTCCTTGTGGGAGTCAGCTCCATGAAAAGTTCGGCTAGGTCCTGGGAATTTTGAGCATGATGGGCTTCATATGAGATCTCAAATTCAAATAGCTCAATTTCCCAAATAATCATCCTTTCAGCTAGGTTAGGCTTATGAAACACCTACCCGACGGGCTGATTGGTCCTAACCATAATAGGGTATCCCTAAATGTAACGACACGATCTTATGGCCATAGTAAGGAGGTAAATGCCACCCGATAATTCAAATTGGGTCTTCAGAGGGCTCTGCTCGCAAAGTATACAAAACCGCTCTTTCTCTGTTTCTCGAATAAGTGTCGCGCTAACAGCCTCTCCACCAATAGCCAAATATAGTAGCAAAGTCTCTTTGAGGATAGGCTTGGATAAGACGGGTGTAGTTTCCAAGCAGGATTTGATTTCCTTGAAAGATCCGGCTCCCATCCGCAATTAGCTTCCTTTTTAAGGAGCTCCAAGAATGACATTGAATTCTCGACAGATCTAGGCAAGAATCTTGTGAGGGCGACCAGAAGTCCCATCAACTGTTGTGTCCTTATCTTGTTCTTGGGACTCTATGTGTTTAAGACTGACTTGTACTAGACGGGTCCACCTCTATCCCTTTGTGAGTTAGCATGAAGCTTAAGAATTTTCATACTGAAACTCCAAAGTGCATTTAACATGAGCTTGGAGCTGTGCAAAAACATGGGACAGGTCATTCCCATGATCTCCAGCCTCGACAATTTTGACAATCATGTTGTCGATGAAGACCTTAATATTCTTGCCAATTTGCTTCTCGAAGACCCTATTCATCATGCACTGGTTTGTAGCTCCAACATTCTTAAGTCTAAATTGCATTACAATGTAGAAGTAATTTGCTTTCTCAGTGATGAAGGTCATTTTCTCTTGATCCGCTGGGTGGAGAGGTATCTGATTGTATACTGAGTAGGCATCCACAAAGGAGAAGAGCTGGAAACCAAAGGAGTTTTTTTTTATCGTTGGCCTATGTTTGACATCATGAATCCTTTGGGTAAACCTTGTTCTTATCTGTATAATCAACATACGCTCGCCATTTGTCGCTGGACTTATTGACCAAAAAAAGGATGAAGAACCAAGTTATGTACTGAATCTCTCTGATAAAGCCAGCCTCTAACAACTCTTTGATGTGCTCCTCCACTTCTTGTCTTCGCTCAGGGCCTGTCTTTCTTTTCTTTTGGGAGTCCGACTAGGAACCGGATAGATAGAAAGACATTGGTAGCAGAATTGGAGGTCAATACTCGGTATATCAGATGACCTCCAGGCGAACAGGTCCCAGTTTTCCTTTACGAAGGCCACCAACTTCTCCCTTAGGCCAGGCTCAAGGCTCTTCTTGATCTTAGTGTAATGTTCTGGTATCTACCAAAGTACTAAATTTTCTAACTCTCCCTTAGGTTTAGGTCTCAATAGGTGGTCGTCTTCCCTTATGTCCAACTCAATTATCATGACTGACCCCTTCGAAGGCTTGACTGACTTGCCTTTGTCTTGGATTTTTTCTCCATGTCAGATTGATACGAACCCAGACCCTGTTCTGACTCGAGAAGCACCTATGGAGAAGGGAGAGGACATTGTTCTGAGGGAGAGGACAGAACCAAGAGTACGAAGACGACCAATGTGGCTTGAAGACTTTGTGACAGACAATAGTGGCTAAGTGAGTGGGCCTTGTAGGTGGAGGCCCTGGGCCATGTCGGTGCAGGCCCAAACGTTACACTTTTATGTCATTTAATTGGTGGAGGCCCAAACGTTACACTTTTATGTCATTTAATTGAATAACAAGTTGGGCTTGTGATAGAGGCCCAACCGTTTTGTATTTCAATTGCATTGTGTCAGTCTTTAAATACAGAGTGGTATGAGCGGGAGAGGTATGAAAAAGTCTGTTGTAACAAACACATTTCTCTCTTTCTTGAATTCTCTGGAGTTGCCGATGTTCTCGAATCGCCGTTGACAATAATATACGTATATTTTGAGTGCTGTTTGTGTGTTCTAGATAGTTTATACTATCAATTTGGTGCTTTCATTGAGAGAAACTTCTGACCCATCCATGGCAGAGGGAACTCGCAGTACTATTAAGCAAGGTGCGTTGGAAGAATGCATGAACCGACTGGCTCATCATGACGAGCAGTTTAATTCCATCGGTAACCTATTGAGGGAGATGAATTTGAAATTAACAATGATGGAAAGAAAATTAGATCAGAACCATAAGAGCAAGACTAAGACGGAAGGGACTTCCCATGGATGATTGGGGGATTTATTTGGCACTAATGCATTTAAATCTGTAAAGCTTACCATTCCAAGATTTTTTGGTGGAAACCCGGAACCTTGGATCCATAAAACCCAGCAATTTTATGGGTTTCACAACCTTACAGATCTGGAGAAATTTACTCTGGCTTCCTTCCATATGGACGGATCGGCTGAAGAGTGGTACCATTGGATGGATATCAATGGTAGGCTAAGGACTTGGGAGCAATTTCTGGTAGCCCTCCGAGCAAGGTTCGGACCTTCACGCTATCGAGACCTGAGGGGAGAATTGGGGAGACTGACTCAAGTAACATCAGTTACTGAGTATCAAGCACAATTTGAACAGCTGGCGAACCAAGTGATTGGGATTGATGACATCAGCCTTCAAGGTTACTTTGAATCTGGGCTCAAGCCAGACATACGCAAAGAGTTTCGTATGCACTTACCTGCATCTATAGAACAGGCCATTGATTTAGCTAAGTTAGTGGAAAACAAAATGAATGATAAAAGTCACATGAGAACATTCTCAAACAGAACCATACCTGTAGCTAGTGGCAGTAACTCACAAGGGCTTTTACCTGCCCCTCAACGCAATCAAACAATGGGGCCTGTGATAAAAAAAGAGAATCTATACCTTAAGCGATTATCATCGACTGAAATGGCTGAGAAAAGAGAAAAGGGCCTATGTTTTTATTGTGATGAAAAATACAATAGAAACCATGAGTGCAAAGGGAAAATGTTCCTTCTGGTGGTTCAGGATGAGGGGGATACAGCAGGAGACAGTGACCTTCGCGAATTGGAGCTGGAGCAGGAGGTTAGTAATGAGAAAATTGGAGGAGAAGACAATTCCATACCAGAAATCAGCCTACATGCTATGGCTGGTCAATACTCCACTAGTACCTTACGAATCAAAGGCAAAATCCATAACACAGCAGTCCAAATATTGGTGGATGGAGGATCCACGCACAACTTCATACAGGATCGTTTAGTGAAGTTATTGGGCTTAGAAATTCGACCAACTCAGAAATTTCAGGTGTTGGTAGGTAATGGAGAAAGGATGAGTTGCCTTGGGGTCTGTTCTCGTGTTCCTATAGGCATTCAAGGGCATGATTTTTTTCCAGACTTGTATGTATTACCTATACAAGGTGCTGAGGTCGTTTTGGGGGTACAATGGCTGTCAGAATAGGGAGATGTGACCATCAATTATAAACAGCTACTGATGAAATTTGAAAAAGGAGGTCAAATAGTGGAAGATCATCAAATCAACTTGGAACTTGGAACAAAAACAGTAAACGTGAGGCCTTACAGGTATCCACATTTTCAAAAGACTGAAATTGAGAAAATGGTTAAAGAAATATTACATACTGGTATAATTAAGCCTAGTTTGAGCCCTTTTTCCTCTTGTCATCAAATCCACTTTGAATGCTTGGGCTCAGTGGCTTACCGATTGCAGTTGCCGGAGAAATCCCGCATACATCTCGTATTCCATGTGTCGATCCTCAAGCCGTACCGCCAAAACCCCACCTTTCACAGCGCTCCACTACCTCCGGTGAGCTGGGACAACCATCCGGTGACCACACCACTTGCTATACTTAGGACCAGAGTCTTGCAGTTGGGAAATGAGGAAACTTTGCAACTCTTAGTCCAATGGGAAGGATTACCGTTGGAGGATGCAACTTGGGTTCCTTATTCAAAATTTTCTCAAGCCTTCCCAAGTTTCGATCTTGAGGGCAAGATCGTGTCTTCAAGGGGAAGGGGAAATGATACGAACCCAGACCCTGTTCTGACTCGAGAAGCACCTATGGAGAAGGGAGAGGACATTGTTCTGAGGGAGAGGACAGAACCAAGAGTACGAAGACGACCAACGTGGCTTGAAGACTTTGTGACAGACAATAGTGGCTAAGTGAGTGGGCCTTGTAGGTGGAGGCCCTGGGCCATGTCGGTGCAGGCCCAAACGTTACACTTTTATGTCATTTAATTGGTGGAGGCCCAAACGTTACACTTTTATGTCATTTAATTGGTGGAGGCTCAAACGTTACACTTTTATGTCATTTAATTGAATAACAAGTTGGGCTTGTGATAGAGGCCCAACCGTTTTGTATTTCAATTGCATTGTGTCAGTCTTTAAATACAGAGTGGTATGAGCGGGAGAGGTGTGAAAAAGTCTGTTGTAACAAACACATATCTCTCTTTCTTGAATTCTCTGGAGTTGCCGGTGTTCTCGAATCGCCGTTGACCCCCTTTCGCTGATCCACATTGTCTTATAGTAACAAGTCCTGGAATCCTTGTGGTCTCCTATGACGATTACCTCAATTTTGACCCGTCAATGGAAAGCGTGGTGTTTGGTTGAGATGAGCATGTCCCACTTGTGAATAGTAGGTCGTCTAATAATTGCATTGGAAGATGACAAACAATTTACCATGATAAAGCGCACACGCCTGAACTTGACGGCGTCCCTGGATCCTAAGGTTAGTCTTAGGTTGATGTATCCCCTAGGAGGGGTGCGCTCTCCCTTGAATACATATTTAGCTCGGCCTCACATTGTTTGAGGTCCTCTTTTCCAAGTTCATCTGTTTGAAGGCGTCTTATAATTAGACATCAGATAAACTACCGGGGTCAATCATGATTCTTCTCACTCTGCGGTTGAAGAGGTTGCCTATTATGATTAGGGCCCTTAGGGAATTTATGTTATATTATCTTTATTTAAAATCTGAGGATTATGTCTACCAAAGAAAAAAAAATTCTAAAGGGATAAGATAATGATACATTATTGAGGGAAGTGTTTACCCACGCTAATTACTTTTACTTCAAGGACATTATAAGGACGATATGTTCACCCGGGACAGTATTTGTTTAATGCATTTTTTTTTTCTTTCTATTTCACTAAATAAAACAGCATATATATCCACCAACTGAAACCATGAACATTCTTATTCTCTTCCAAGTTTATTAAACTAGATATTAAATAGCACATCCTAAACTTCAATCATGGACATTTTTTCAGAACTCTAATTCCCTTCCAACGGGACTCCATATAGTAGGAAGAATTATACTGTTCGTAAACCCCACACTTGAAGTAATGGGAGACACCACCGTCACGGGCAGGCGCCACATAAACCAGTTTATCATCAATGTAAATATATACCGTCAAGCCTTGGACATCATGGATCACATTTAATTTAAACCATCTACCCCATATGTTTGGATCCAAAACTGGATGCGTATAATACGTAAGAGAACCGTTGTAGGTTCTAAGCATAAAAGTGGTGGCATGAGGAGGGGTCGACCCAAACACTTGCATAATGCACACGCCAGTAGTATCGCTAGGCACAAAACCATGCCCTTCAAATTGCCATATCCCAGAGGAATAATCGTAGCCCTGAAAGGACAACAAGCAAACAAGACACATCAAAAGCAATTAAACCATTAGCAATTAGCATATGTAAGACTGTAATTTAAAATAAATAAATATAAGCTTATAATTTCACAGTAAATAAATAACTTTTGTTGAGCATTTGGTTGGAGTACGTTGAAGAGAAAATAGAAGTAGTAAAGTGAAGCAAAAGAGATAAATTGCTCACTGTAACACGTATTTCAGTTCGGGGATGGGTTTTGCTAGTTATGGAGTGAGGTTTGTCCGTGGAGTACACCCACATCTTGTGCACACCATCAACAAAGCTATAACGTGCGCTTACAGGTAAATTATAAGGCTTCTGAACTACAAGGTTTGATTGGTTCAATGGAAGATCAGTGAATCCAAGGGTTAGATTCACCGGCGAGCTTCTTGCCGCGAGCACTAATGTAAAACAAACAAGTGATTTCAGAACAGCAATGAGATAAACAGCAACCATGGCCTTACAAATATTAGGGACATTGACTTAATCAAATTACATTGGGATATATATATATATATATATATATATATATATATATATATATATATATATATATATATATATATATATATATATATATATATATATATATATATACGGCAGGATATTATTACACTAGTACAAGAGTTAGAAGTCTTACACTCAATCTTGATTATTGATTCCCTTATATCCTATGGCTCACATTACTTAAAAATTAGAGCCCTTAGATATAAGTGGGATCAATGATCAAGATTGAGAGTGTAACAAATATTGGTGTAAAGTGATCCTGACCCTATATATATATATATATATATATAGAGGTAGGATCCTCTGACACCGGTGTCAAATTTAAATTTTGACACCTCGTGTGAGAGCCATTAGATCAAAAAAGATCAATGGCTCTGATTTGTAAGCATGTGACACCATTGATCTTTTTTGATCTAATGGTTCTTAGATGAGGTGTTAAAATTCAAATTTGACACCAATGTCAAATGATCCTACCTCATATATATATATATATATATATATATATATATATATATATATATATATATATATATATATAGGAAAAAATGTGTCATTTTAATAGAGAGAAAGAGATAGATAAAGCAGGAGAGAGTTGACAAAAAAATAAAGGTGTGGGTCCCACTCTTGATGAGAGTGGAAGGATATAAGTTGTGTCATTTAAAAGTATAAACATTTTTTCTATATATATATAGAATTCTTTGACATCAGTGTCAAATTTGAAATTTGACACCTCATCTGATAGCCGTTAAATTAAAAAAGATCAGATGGTGTCACATGCTTATAAATCAGAGCCGTTGATCTTTTTTAATATAACGATTCTCCGATGAGGTGTCAAATTTCAAATTTGTCATTAATGTAAAGGATCTACTCCATATTTATGTATGCCGAGAGTATGGAAGATTAGTTTTTTTTTTTGGAAAAAAAAAAAAAAAAAAACTGGGAGCAGCCGGCTGAAAGGATATATAAAACTAGGACCGTTTGTACTGAAATCATCGTCTCATCTTATGATCGTAACATAAAATGTAAATAAATAACCTAGGTCTAAATCTAGTACTGAATCGAAACTAAACCACTATATTGTTTTGGTGAAGCATCGTTCCCATCGTTTTGTTTTCTGAGCGTTGTCTTCTTCTTCTCGACATAGAGATTCGTTGTTAATTTTTTTAAAACTCAAATTATTTTCTGAAATATTATTTAATAATAATGCTGTATAAACTGGATAATTTAGTTATAGGTAGTCTCAATTTTTTTCATATATTATCTATAAGTTGATCAATTATTCAACTAGTCTGAATAGAGTAAGATAATATCATATGGGCGACGAAATTCTCCCTATTAAATTTTAATAGTACTTTATTAGAAATTCGAACTTTAGAGAACTCATTAAGCTAGAATAATATAATATGTTACTAGTTAGGGGTGTTAAAGGGTCGAGCCGATTCGAGTTTTGGTCTTAAAAGATTAAGCCTGTATTTAAATGTGTCAACCTGATCAAGTATGTTACATGTTATGAATTTGTGGCCTGACTTATTTACAAAAAGTATAAGTTTGGTTTAACCTGTTTAAAAAAAAATAAAACAATAAAAATTTATCCAAACAAAATGCACAATCAACAACACTAGTAATTCCATAAGTATTCATAAATTCAATGTATATCCAAACAGTATAATATAGAACAAAATCATTCAAAAAGTCCGTTTAACCAATAAAATTGGATGAAATGGATTGAGGAGAGAGAGCTATTACAAGTAGTATAAAAAATATAAAATAAAAATAAAATTAATATACTAGGCCAGTCTGAGAGGCTCTAAGGTCGAGCTTTTAAATTGAAGTCTGAGGCCTTTTTATTAAACGAGCTTTTATACAAGTTCAAATTTGATTCCAATAACCGATTTTAGGCATATAAGCTCAAGCCTTCATGAGCCGAGCCGAGTCAAAAACCCCTGGTTCATTTATCACCTATATTATCAATTGATCAGGTGATGTCGATTTTTTTTTCTGGTATAACCCGGAGGTATCCCCATTCAACCTCCTCCAGTCACCTCGCCTTCAGGATACGGCCCTGTAGGCTAGCCCCTCATTGGAACAACGGGTCATTGAGCTTGAAGCAGGATTTGAACCCTTAATTCAAGCAAACTCTTGGGAGCTCAGTTGCCAACTGAGCTACCCTTAGGGGTTCAAATTTTTTTTTTTTTGGAGGATTTGAACCCTTAACTCAAGCAAACTCTTGGGAGCTCAGTTGCCAACTGAGCTACCCTTGGGGGTTCCAATTTTTTTTTTTTTTTTTGGAGTTGGTAGGATTCGAATACAACACTTGACACTCACACACACACTAACACACACCCACACACCACTAGGCTAGCCCTAAAAATTTTATTTTTGAATACCTAAAAATTTGATTTTATCACCTGTTGTATGTATTGTAAGAAATATGAGTAATGAGTGATGTGAAAGATGGATCTTCCTATTGAAAAGTCAAGTTTACGGACTTCAGATATTACTATAAATAAAGGATTTTATAATTCTTATTTAACATGAGAATTACAATTTTTCTACACATCCTTTGATTTTCGTGCTAACATGGGTCCTACATATAATTTTTTCTAACACATGGGTCCCACATATTTTTTATCTCTATAACATGAGATTTTAATTCTCCTTAAACATGAGAATTATAAAACCCTAAAACAAATAAGAACGGATATCTCTAAATAACAATAATCGTTATTTAATGAACGCAAAATTTTATAAACATAATAGAAGGCGTTATAGTGGCACAATTTTTTTATTTTATTTTTTCATCCTATTCGGCAAGAAACAACAAAAATTAGTTGCTGCATAAATCAAATGTTTCTTCCACAATATTTTGTACATTATTTTTTATAATTTCTTATTTAAAAAAATGAAATATATGTGTTTAACACTTTAACTTATAAAACTTCAAAAATATAAAAATAATAAAAATGATTTACTTTTGGAGATTTCTACATTGATTCATCGATTAATCCTACCAAGTTTTAACACAAATATATACTAAACATGCACTCACCATTTATCGTCTGACTTCTTGACCAAGACTACTTTGGAGAGCCAAGTTGTGTACTGAATCTCTTGATAAAGCTGACCTTTAAAACCTTTTTGATGTGCTTCTCCATTGCCTTCCTTAGCTTTGGGCCAAACTTTCTTTTCTTTTAGGAGATCGACTGGGCACCTGGATAGACAAAAACACTTTGGCATCAGAATTGGAGGACAATAATCGATATATCACATGAATTCCAGACGAATAGATCCCTGTTCTCCTTTAGGATGGCAACCAACTTCTCCTAAAGGATAGGCTCAAGGCTCTTGCTAATCTTAGTGTAATGTTCCAGCTGATCCTCCAGTACTAAATTTTCCAGCTCTCCCATAGGTTCAGGTCTCGGCAGGTGGTCGATTTCCCTCATGTCCAGCTTGACTATCAGGACCGACCTCTTGCCTTTGTCTTGGATCTTCTCTCTATGTTGGATCCTGGAGGCGAGGATGGCCCCCATTCGCTTATCCACATTGTCTCATAGTAGTAAGTACTAGGTTCCTTCTAGTCTCCTTTGATAACTACAACCTCATTCATGGACCCCACTGATTTCAAAGTCTGGTGTTTAGTTGAGATGAGCATGTCCCACTTGTGAATTATGGGGTCATCTGATAATCGCATTGTAAGATAACGAGAAATCTATCATAATAAAGTGCACACCCCAAACTTGTGGGTCCTAAGGTTAGCCCTAGGTCGATGTATCCCCTAGGAGAGGTGCGCTCTCCATTGAATCCAATCAGATTGGCCTCGCAGGGTGTAAGGTCCTCTTTATCTAGGTTCATCCGTTTCAAGGCATCCTAGAATAAGACGTTAGATGAGCTACCGGGATCAATCATGATTCTTTTTGTAACACCCCGTGCATATCCGATTTGTTATCATATCATTGTAACTTGTAAGAACCCACACCGTTAAATTTGGAAATTAAATTAATTAAATGTGAAATTAGGAAATAATTTTATAATTGACCCTAATAATTATGAGAATAATTAAATAATTATGCTAAATACTGAAAGTCGTTTTTTGACGAAAAGTGCAGATACCTGTTCTGCCTCACGGTATATATGTGTACCGATGAAGTATCCCGAAAAATTATAATAAGTGCATGAATATTCCTAGAATAAAATATAGGACTAGTAAAACAAGTTTCAAGTCAAAATAATGAGAATTGGTGCCAGAATTGATACTAGCGATGTAAAAGCGCGTACCGAAAAGATGCTGCGAAAAATAAAATAAAAATATGAAAAGTCCTAGAAAAATGGCTACGTCCAGAATCCTAATTTTGGGATTAAAATGTCAAGCGTAGTTATTAATGCTAATACAGGGCGCATAAGACTTAAACTACCTATAAATACAACTTTAGGCACATAACCCTAGGCCATACCAGCTGCTACGTGACACTCTTGGAGGGGCTGATCAGCTCTTCACTATTCCATTGATTTCTCTTCCATTTTTGTGAGCCAAGAGGCCATTTCTTCTTTGAACTTCCACCAAAACACCTTGGGCTTGTGTGTAATGGCTTTGTGAGTGAGTGAGACTCTCCGTCTTCTGAGTTCAGCCACTGTTGGGGTAGGAAGAGTGGGCTGACTTCTTGACTTAGTGGGGAGGGATCCATTTCCTTGGTTGTGTGAGCTCCAAGGGTTGACCTTTGTGAAGAAAGGGCTAACCATGTTACACATTTTCGTGTACCCTTGTAGTCAGCACTGTGGAGCTGACTTGAGAGCTCCAAGAGCCACCTTGTTTCTGTTTTGAAGCCTTGGGTAAGTACATCACCTTTGATCATGTGTTTTCCTTGCTTAACGGTTGAGTTTTGGCATGATTAATGAGATGATTAAGCAAATAGCATGAGTACTGGGTTAAATATGATTAAAAATGGATTCTTGGACGTATAAATGTATTAAAAACACAACCTTGGATGGATATCTTCGCGAAATTTAGAATCTGCATTCTGTCGCGAAATATGCGGATATAATATCCGGATATGGGGTCTGGTGATATCAGAATATGGATATCCGGATATGATATCCGGATATGGCCCCGACATATATCCCGATATTCCGGGAATCTCGAGACAGTAGTTGTATTGTTCATACAGAAGGGTATTTTGGGTTTGTGGACCCATGATTGGTTAATGTGGACTTCTGTAATAATTAATCTAAGTCAGAATCAAAGTGATTAAAGGCTTATGGCTTTGTGAGAAGCCTAAAGACACGAAACATAAAAGGAAAGCGTTGTCTTTATATTATATGCTTGTAGATTATGATTGTTGATACGGTTGTTGGTATAAACAGACTGTGAGAGTGATTTTTGTGGACCTTGAGCTTGGTTGGACTCTTATTTGGATAGTTACCATGTCCCATGGGGGATGGTTTATATGCATAATGTAACCGCCCGTGTTAACCCGGATTGTTAACATACTATCGTATTAAGCCACGCTTAATTAAAATGCGGAATAACTTTTTCTTTAATTCAATTATGACATCATTAAACTTAACCAACTTGATTACTTAATCAATTTCATAAAATACTGCCTGTATGTATATTGCAAGACAACTAACTGAATACCTCGTACATAAATATAATGTGAGTATCTAAAACCACAGGACTACAACATGCAGCCTGGGTCAAAATCCTGATACTTAAATTACAACAGCGAATTAAAAGACAATATCAATCATGTGGCATGGACAAACCCCATGCTCACCAAATAAGGCAACAATGCCTAATAACAGTCTCAACATAATAATATAAATAAAACGGAAAACATAACATAGCAGCAGTCAGCATATCATCATATCAGCTCAGCTCTGGCCTCCTGCCACCTGAGCCCTCAACATTACCTGATCCTGAAATAAGCGTCCCCAAACGTGGGGTGAGATCTCTAACAAGAAATCTCAGTAAGACAAGGGGTCCTCAAGGAGTCTCCACCCCAAGCTCACTTACATGTGTAATATAAGTTCTAAAACAGTATTTACAATATAAGTTCCAAAATCATGCGATGCAGCAATTAATCATGCCATGTGTGTTTATCAAATCTACTGGCCAGAGAAATGTAGGAATACGTCTATACCTACATGAGTACATGGATACTACCTGCACCTCACCCACAGCTTCACCATCTTGTATGTACTACATACTCAGGCTTACCGTCTAGGTGGACACCACATGCATCTCATAAAAGCACATTGCATATAAATAGCTCAACAGCATTTCCAAAACATTAAAGTATGTAGCACAGCATGCATAAACCCATCCCCATGGAACATGGTGGAACAACAAAATGGCTAAACCGAGGACATGAAAGCTTACCTTGCAAGCTAGCTATCCAAGCCAAGAGTCCAACCACTCACAAGTCCACAAACAGCAGTATCACAATCTGATATGGACCAATAATACATCAATATTTATGCACAACAAGCATACAACTTAAAGACTACGCCTTTCCTTTACGTTTTACGTCTTAAGGCTTCCCACAAAGCCATAAGCCCTTAATCATGTGATTCTGACTTAGTTCATTAATTATAGAAGTTCAACTTCCTTAAACTAGGGTCCATACACACCCAATAGCTTACTGTTCATACAGTACAGCTACTGTCTGCGCAAACCCAGGATATCCGGATATCAGAAGGGACATATCCGGATATGCCATATCCGGATATCACACTGGACATATCCGGATATGCCATATCCGGATACCCAGATCCCATATCCGGATATCAATATCCGGATACCATATCCGGATACTGATATCCGGATATCTGTTCGACAAATATCCGGATATCTCACGACAGAATGCAGTTTCTGCGTTTCGTGAATATCCAACCCAAAGATCCCACTTTTAACACATGTACACGTTAAAGCATGCATCTTTAATCCATTTCAGGTGCATATACATTATACCCTCTTGTTTACTCATTAAACATGGCCAAGACATCACCTTTAAGCATTAAAACTTAAGATCAAAGGTGTAGGAAACTTACCCCAAGCTTGAAACAGAGTAAGGTGTGCTCTTGGAGCTCACATGTCAGCTCCAATGTACAGGCTTCAAGGGTGCACGAAAATGTCACACAAGCAAGGACCTTTCTTCACAAAGAAAGCTCCTTGAAGCCTCACAAACCAAGAACCACTCCTCACACCACCAACCCAACAAGATAACCTTCACAACCCACTCAAACAGAACCTCACCACTCAGGAAGACACCCTAAACACTCTCCAAGGCTCACACTCAAGTGTTTGCTTGATCAAGAAGAGAAACCATGATCAAAGGAGGTGACTTTGGTGAGAAAGGAGGAAGAAATGAAGAACAAGGGGGGCTGGACACAAGGCTGTAGCAAAGTTCACGTAGGAGTTGTGTATGGCCTAGGGTTTAGTGCCATAATGTGTCTATTTATAGGCACAAGGCCACATACGCGCAGTATTAGCCTTAATAGCAAAGTAAAAGATATTGATCCCAAACTTTGGAATCTAGACCTACGCATTTTTCTAAGATTTGTCATATTTTTATTTTATTTTTCTGAGCACCTTTCCGGTACGCGCTTTTCCATAGCCAGTATCAGTTCCGGCATCAGATTACGTTATTTTGACTTGAAACTTGTTTTACAAGTCCTACATAATATTCTAGTAATTATCATGCATTCGTTATAATTTTCCGGGATACTTTTCCGGTACGCATTTATACCGAGTAGCAGAACCGGTATCTGCGCTTTTCTTCCGAAAAGCGACTTTCAGCATTTTTACTCATTCATTATAATTATTTAAGCCCATTAATAATTATTAGGGTCAATTATGGAATTATTTCTAATTAACATAATTAATTCACTAATTACCTTAATTAGCGGTGCAGGTTCTTACATTCACCACACCTTTTTAAGGATTTTGTCCTCAAAATCAGAAACATACCTGTCTCGAAAGTCGGGATACTGTCGGAGAAGCTCATCCTCTCGCTCCCACGTGCACTCCTCGGGACTACGCCCAGTCCACTGCACCTTGACCATCGGAATGATCTTGCTTCTAAGCTGTTTCTCGCCTCGATCGAGAATCTTGAGTGGTCCGACGGGAGTCCTTAGGTTCTCCCGAACCTCTACATCATCCGGCTGCACCACGTGCGAAGGGTCTGCTATGTACTTCCGAAGCTGAGACACGTGAAACACGTCATGGATGTTGGCTAGGTTCGGAGGTAAGGCAAGTCGATAGGCAACTGGTCCTACTCTACCAAGGATCTGGTAGGGCCCAATGAACCGAGGGCTCAACTTCCTCACGCCGAGTGCCCGTCCAACACCGGTGACAGGTGAAAGTTTCACAAACACGTGCTCACCCTCACTGAACTCCAGTGGTCGATGCTTGACATCATAGTAGCTTTTCTGACGATTCTGCGCCTGCTTCAACTTTTCCCTGATCATCTGGATCTGTAGGGTAGTATCTTGGACAAAGTCCAAGCCGAATAGCTCTTTATCTCCAACCTCAGACCAGCAAGTAGGAGTCCGACACCTCCTACCGTACAACACCTCGTAGGGTGCCATGCCCAGACTAGCATGAAAACTGTTGTTGTACGAGAATTCAACCAACGGAAGGTACCTATCCCATGCAGAACCCTGCTCCAACGTGCAAGCTCTCAACATGTCCTCCAATGTCTGGATGGTCCGCTCAGTCTGTCCGTCAGTCTGAGGGTGATAGGCGGTACTCAATCTCAACTGCGTACCAAAAGCCTCCTGCAGCGCCTCCCAGAACCGAGATGTGAACTTCGGGTCCCTATCACTGATGATACTCTCGGGCACCCCGTGAAGCCTCACAATCTCGCGGACGTATAGCTTGGCCAACTGCTCTGTAGTGAAGCTCACCTTCACTGGAAGAAAATGGGCAGACTTGGTCAATCTGTCCACAATGACCCAGATAGAGTCACAACCAGCCTGAGTTTTGGGCAATCCCACCACGAAGTCCATGGAAATACTCTCCCACTTCCACTGTGGAATCTCAAGAGGTTGAAGTTTACCAGACGGTTTCTGGTGCTCAATCTTCACTTTCTGACAAATAAGGCATTTGGACACGTAGACCGCTATGTCCTTCTTCATGCCCGGCCACCAAAAATTCCTTTTTAAGTCCTGATACATTTTCGTAGCACCAGGGTGGATAGTGAACCGGCCCTTATGAGCCTCTGCCATAACCTCTTCGGTCAGTGGCCCTCGAGGAATCACAATCCTCTTCTGAAACAGCAACAAACCATCCTCGTTCCAAGACACACCGTCCTGGTTCTTCACATAATCGAGGCACTCTCTCTGCACTTGCGCCTCTTTAATTTTCTCCATCAGCTCATTAATCACCTCTGCTGTTTCCATTTCGAGCAGTGCGCCCCCAAACATGGAGTTCACTCTCAAGTCTCTGAACTTCTCGATCACCTCGTAGTTGTTCATCATTAAGCTGGATAAGCTCACAGATTTCCGACTCAAAGCATCGGCTACCACATTGGCCTTGCCAGGATGGTACCTCAACTCAAAGTCGTAGTCCTTCAAGAACTCCATCCATCTTCGCTGTCTCATGTTCAACTCCTTCTGGTCAAACAGATACTTCAGGCTCTTGTGATCACTGAATACAGCAAACTTCATGCCAAACAGGTAATGCCTCCAAATCTTGAAAGCAAAAACAATGGCTGCCAACTCCAAGTCGTGAGTCGGGTAGTTCTCCTCATGAGGTTTCAACTGTCTTGAAGCATAGGCAACAGCTTTCCCTTTCTGCATCAACACACAGCCTAGCCCCTTTCCAGAGGCATCGCAATATAACTCAAACTGTTCCGCAGGATCAGGAAGGACTAACACAGGAGCAGTAGTCAGTCTCTCCTTCAACTCCTGGAAGCACTCCTCACACTCATGTGTCCACACGAATGGAGTCTCCTTTCGGGTAAGGCGAGTCATCGGTAGCACCATCTTGGAGAATCCCTCTATGAACCTCCTATAGTACCCTGCCAAACCCAAGAAGCTTCTCACTTCTGTAACCGTCTTGGGCCTCTCCCAATCCATCACGACCTCAATCTTGTTAGGATCAACTGCAACTCCATCAGCGGAAATCACATGACCCAGAAATTTCACCGCCTTGAGCCAAAACTCACATTTTGACGGCTTAGCATATAGCTTTTTCTCTTTCAGCACTTGCAAAATAATCTTCAAGTGCTCAGCATGCTCCTCCTCTGTCTTGGAGTAAATTAAGATGTCGTCAATGAAGACGATCACAAACTGATCCAGGTACGGCTGGAAGATCCTGTTCATGTAGTCCATGAACACTGCGGGTGCATTGGTGAGTCCAAACGGGATCACCAAGTACTCGTAGTGCCCGTACCTCGAGCGAAACGCTGTCTTTGGGACATCCTCCGGCTTTACCCGTATCTGATGGTACCCGGACCGGAGGTCGATCTTTGAATATACGCAAGCACCCCTGAGCTGATCCAGCAAATCATCAATGCGTGGGAGAGGGTACTTGTTCTTGATTGTCACCTTGTTCAATTGTCTGTAGTCGGTGCACAACCGCATGGTCCCATCTTTCTTTTTCACAAAAATGACCGGCGCTCCCCAGGGAGACACACTTGGCCGAATGAAATCTTTCGCTGAAAGCTCCTCAATATGCTTCTTCAGCTCCGCCAACTCTGGTGGCGACATCCGGTATGGAGCCAATGAGATAGGCCCCACACCAGGCAATAAATCAATGGAGAACTCTATCTCCCTCTGCGGTGGAAACTCAGGAATCTCCTCGGGAAACACCTCGAGGAATTCCCTCACCACAGGAATGCCAGTGAGATCCTCCTGTGTCCCACTCACCAAACCTCCCAACATGACATAGCCAAATGCCCCTGCTCTCAAGGCCCTCCTCGCCTGCAGGACTGAAATGAACGGTGAGGAACTGGCTGTGGACCCACCCGGAGACATCACCACTTTCTTGGCACAACAATCAATCATTGCACAGTTTCTGGACAACCAATCCATGCCCAGAATAATCTCAAGGTTGGCCATCGGCAATCCTATCAGATCTACCGAGAAGTCACGGCCATCCCACTGAAACGCTACATCGCGATGAACAGTGGAGGTCAAACATTTTTCTCCGGTGGCGGTGGTCACCCGCATCGGTGGAGAAAGCACATCACTGGGCAACTCAAGCCCCACAACAATAGGGGTAGCAACAAAAGAGTGCGTTGCCCCGGAATCAAAAAGCACATCAATAGCTGAACCACCAATGGTAACAGTACCTCTGACCAGGTTCGGAGCTCTGTCCGACTGCTGACGATCAAGTGTGTATACTCGCCCTGTAGTAGGTGGCACGACTGGTGCCCTAGTAGGAACCATCTGCAATGGCACAGCCTGCACTGCAGCAACTCTCGCCGTCGGAAAATCTCTGGAATAGTGGCCCTCCTTGCCACACTGGAAGCATATCAGCTGTCCGGTAGAACACGGCCCAAAGTGTGACTTCCCGCATCCCGAGCATCTAGGAGCAGGAGGTCTAGCTGTGTTCCCCTGAGTAGCAGTCTTTCTAAACTGGTTTGGCGCTTGCTTAGCCGCCAACTGTTTGCCCTTGCCCTTGTTAGCAAATTTTTTGTTCTTCCAGGTAGTAGAACCGCCAGTACTCTGTGGTACATCAATCTTGGCCTTCTTGGCCTGACTCGCACGGCAATAGTCCTCGATGTCGCGGCACTGCTGAACCAACGCCCCGAAGTCCCTCGAAGCAGAACCAGCAAGATGTCCGGCTATATCCTCATTAAGTCCCCTCCGGAACTTTGCCGCAAGAAATACAGGAGTCGGTCTCGCCATGCGGAAATGAGCGAACTTGACCAGCTCATTAAACTTAGCCAGGTACTCGTCGACAGACAACGAGCCCTGTACCAACCGGTCAAACTCTCCCTGCTTCCTCTCCTGAGAGTCATAAGGAAAGTACTGACCCAGAAAGCTCTCCTCGAAGAATGGCCACATCATCACATGGCCCTGCATCTCGTAGATGTGAGAAAGATTGGTCCACCACTCGTGAGCCTCGCCCTCCAGCATGTAAGTGGCGAACAACAGCTTCTGCGGATCGGTGCACTGCATGATCCGGAAAATCTTATCCAGCGCCTATAGCCATCTGGCAGTAGCAATGGGATCATAAGATCCGTCGAAAGAAGGTGGCTTATGCTTGCGGGAAGCATTCAGCCGGCGATCGATCTCGTCACGATCCTCAGCAAATACGGGGATAGTCTACATAGCCCCCGTCAAGTGGCTGCCCTCACCCATCTGACTC
>JAVKPL010007789.1:0-31406 GCA_032173675.1 Gastrolobium villosum | reverse complement strand
GTTATTGTGATAGACGAAGTTGGGTTGAAGCCCAAATTGGAGAAGATTCACAAGCGAGCAGACCAAATCTTAGAAAACATTGTCACAATGCATAGAGAAAAGCAAGCAAGAGCAAAAAGAAGTCGAGGGTGATGCAAAGCAGGAAGATCTTGTTGATGTTTTTTTGAGAATCCAACAAAGTTGCAGCCTTGAGATCGAAATAACAACCAGAAACATCAAAGCTGTAATTTGGGTTAGTAACAAAAGCTAGCTCTTTTTTATTTTCTATTTTTATTTTTTTCAATTATAGCTGAAACTGGTCTAGCTATTCCTCTTTAATTTCCTACAATTTTTCCCTTTAACCACATCACAAAATTAATGGCAGAACTATTTGCACCCCATGTAAATATTTCTTAAAAAAAAACACCTCTTGATATATGTCCACAAGCAACAACTGTTAATACACGTTGACAACTTCTGAGATGTCCGGATAATATTTAAACTAATCATATAGTTACAACATTTGAAAATTTACTATCATCTAATATCATGAGTTGCTGATGATTTTAATACACAAACCGATGTATTATTTAATACAGGGAAGCAGGAGGATATTCTTACTACCAAAATTTTCCACTACTAACTTATTAGGGAAAGCGACCATTTTGCCATGTTTTGACAAAAAAATTACCAAACTGTCACGCCAACAGTAAATTTTGCCAAAATGCCACGCGGCATAATTCGTTACACAGTGTAGCGAATTATGCATGCAAGTGATTTGCTACACAGTGTCGCGAAATATGCCACGTCAGAACCAAAAATGCCACGTGTCAAATTTTTAGAAATTCGCTACCGAAGGTAGCGAATTATGCCAAAATGTCAAAATTTGACATGTGGCATTTTTTGTTCTGACGTGGCATATATCGCCACACTGTGTAACGAATTACTTACATGCATAATTCGTTACATTGTGTAGCGAATTATGCCGCGTGTCATTTTGGCAAAATTTACTGTTAGCGTGGCAGTCTGGTAATTTTTTTGTCAAAACGTGGCACTTTGGTCACTCTCCCAACTTACTACCAATCTAATCATCATTGGATCAAAGAGAGAAAATGTTAAAAAAAATTTGAAGAGAGAGAAAATGTTGATTCAATAATGATCAGATAGATAGTAAGTTGGTAGTGAAAGATATTAGTAGTAAGAATATCCCTCCTCTTCGTTTATAAACTTTTTTTACAAAATTTTAAAACTTATACTATGTATTCACGGAAGTACATAATATATAAATGTAGTTTGTAAACAAAATGTTTGTAAATATAACCTTCTTTGATAGTTGTATAACTTGAAAATATATCAATTGTTAATCCAGGACGTTTTCGCCGCTGGAACTGATACTTCATCAACAACAATAGAGTGGGCTATGTCAGAAATGATGAAAAACCCGAGAGTGAGGGAGAAGGCACAAGCTGAATTAAGAGAAGCATTCAGAGGAAAGGACATAATCATTGAAACTGATCTAGATGAACTTGGTTACTTAAAGTCAGTGATCAAAGAGACATTGAGGTTACACCCACCTTCTCCTTTGTTGATCCCAAGAGAATGCACAGAATTTACCAACATTGAAGGGTATGACATACCGGTAAAGACTAAAGTCATGATAAACGCATGGGCACTTGGAAGAGATCCCGAATATTGGTCTGATGCTGATAAGTTTATGCCAGAGAGGTTCGAGGGCAGTTCCATTGATTTCAAAGGGAATAACTTTGAGTATATTCCATTTGGGGCAGGAAGGAGAATGTGCCCTGGCATGTCGTTTGGTTTAGCTAGCGTTCTGCTTCCTCTGGCTCTCTTACTCTATCACTTTAACTGGGAACTCCCAAATCGGATGAAACCTGAGGATCTTGATATGACTGAACACTTTGGAATGGCGGTTGGAAGGGAAAGCGGCTTGTGTTTGATTCCTACTGTTTATGATCTCTAACTTCACCATGCTCATATATAGTATCCGTTGATATCGACCGCACATTTTGGGGAGTCATGTTTCATGTAATTTATAAATAAAATTAAGCCTCACCATAATCATCGTATGTACTCTTAAGAAATAGAAATAAATGTGTTTATCAAAAAGAAAAAGAAAAAAAGAAATAGAAATAAATGCTAAATTCTCCCTTTGTTACAAATCTTTGTATATTATAGCCACAAGTAATTGAAAGCAATTTTATTTTTCTCAACCCTGCGTTAGCAAGCATACCGTAAGAACCCGCACCGTTAATTAAGGAAATTAATTAATTAAATATGAGAATTAGGAAATAATTTCATAATTGACTCTAATAATTATGAGAAGGCTTTAATAAATATAGTAAGTGATTAATAATGTTGAAAGTCGTTTCTCGGACGAAAAGTGCATATACCGGTTCTGTTACTCGGTATAAATGCGTACCGATGAAGTATCCCGGAAAATTATAATAAGTGCATGAATATTCTTAGAATAATATGTAGGACTAATAAAACAAGTTTCAAGTTAAAATAATGAGAACTGGTGCCAGAACTGATACTGGCTACGGAAAAGCGCATGCCGAAAAGGTGCTGCGAAAAATAAAATAAAAATATGACAAATCTTGGAAAAATGAGTAGGTTCAGAATCCTAAGTTTGGGATTAAAATGGTAAGCGTAGAAATTAGCGCTAATACAGTGTGATTAACCTTAAACTGACTATAAATATAACATTTTGCACAAAACCCTAGGCATTTTGTGCTACGTGAAAGGGTGGCTGACCAGCTTCTCCATTCACTGTTCCATTTCTTGTTCCTCTTCTCTTGTGAGTCTAAGGTGCCATTTCTCCTTGGTCTCTTCATCTAAACACATGGTGATTGTGAGAGCTTGCATTGGGAGTGGGAGAGAGACTTCATTGTTGAGTTTGGGTTCTGTTTGGTGAGGAGTTTGTGGGCTGACCTTTGAGAGTGGAGTTGTAGGAGCCTTGTTCTTACATTTTAAGCTCCAAGAAGTGATCTTGGGTGAGAAAGAAACCACCTTTGATTACCATTTTCGTGGCTTGGCAAAGTCAGATTGTCGAGGCTTCTTAGAGAGCTCCAAGAGCAACTCTAGCTTCTGTTTTGGAGCCTTGGGTATGTTTCTTAACTTGATCATAAGTTTTCTTGGTTTAAAGGTTGAGCCTTGGCATGTTAATGAGCTAAACAAGTAACCAACCTGTATATGAACCTAAAAGAGGGTAAAAATGCATGCTTGAACGTTTTAATGGATTAAAAACCGAACCTATGGAGTGATATCTTGCGAAATGCAGAAACTGCATTCTGTCGCTAAATATCCTGATATGGGCTTTGAGATATCCGGATATGGACATCCAGATATGATGTCCGGATATGCATATCCAGATATTGCCCCGACAAATGTCTGGATATTCTGGGTTTTCGAAGAACAGTAGCTGTATTGTTCATACATAAGGCTGTTTTGGGTTTATAGACCCTAGATTGTTGAGGTGAGACTTTTGTAATAATTAAAATAAGTCACAATCTAAGTGATTAAGAGCTTGTGGCTTTGTGAGAAGCCTAAAGATGTAAAACGTAAAGGAGAGGCGTTGTCTTTGTGTCATATGCTTGTTCAGTATGATTATTGATATAATTGTTGGTTCGAAACAGATTGTGATTCTGCTGTGTTTGGGCTTTGAGCTTGTGTGGACTTTTGGCTTGGATAGCTAGCTTGCAAGGTAAGCTTTCGTGTCCTCGGTTTAGCAATTGTGTGGTTCCACCATACCCCATGGGGGAATGGTTTATATGCATGTTGTGTTTACATGCTTTTACACTTGAAATGCTTTTGAGCTGATATGTGCAATGTCTTATAATATGTCTGTGATGTTCCACTTAGACAGTAAGCCTGAGTATGTGACATCATACAAGATGGTGAGGCTGTGGGTGGGTGCAAGTAGCGTCTTACACTATGTGTGGGTAATAGACGTATTCCTACATTTTTCTGATCAGTAGAATAGTATTGACACACATGACATGATTATCTGTTGCATTACACTGATTTTGGAACTTATATTGTTTAAATGGTTTTGAACTTATATTGCACATGTAAGTGAGTTTGGGGTGGAAGATCCTTGAGGATCCCTTATCTTACTGAGATCTCTGTTTAGAGATTTCACCCCATGTTTGGGGCGCTTATTTCAGGTTCAAGTAATCCAGGGGTTGAGACCTCTAGCGGCAGGAGGCCGGAGCTAATTAGCTGATTGACATGTTTGCTGATTATGCTGATGCACTTGCTCAGTGTTTAATTTTTATCCATTATCATGCTGTTTGTATTGAGACTTGATGAGTATGCTGTTTATTTGGTGAGCATGGGGATTGTCCATGCCACATTGATTTGACGATGTTAAGTTTATTTTAGTTGTAATAATGTATCAGGATATTGTCCGGACTACGTGTTGTAGGTCCGTGACTTAGATACTCACATATTTATCTATTGAGGTATTTCAGTTAGTTGTATTTTGTAATATACATACAGGCGATGTTTTTATGAAAAGGATTAAGTAATCAACTTGGCTAAGAATAATGACGTCATAATTGAATTAAAGAAAAAGATATTCCGCATTTTTAATTAAGCGTGGCTTAATATGATGACATGTTAACAAATCAGGTATACACAGAGTGTTACACATACCTAAATAAGGACTGAAACAAAAAAGAAAGAGATATGCATAGGTTAATGAGAATTGAAAAACAAGCATTATCTTGGAAGTTAGTAATATTTTCTTGCCAAAATTTTGGATGGTTAGATTTCCACACAAAAAAAAATCTAACCATCCAAATTTTTTTATATCACATTTTATTTTATTACTCGAGTTACCAAATTATTATTTTTTTGACAATGAGGATTCGTGAAGTAATGTTATTAAATTCGAGTACTTGACTTGGCTGGGTTGATTCAAAAACTAGTGAACCAGTGACCTAATCGTTCGAGTTAGTCAATGGATCGGCCATACGATAGACCCACTAACAATCGGTTTAACCCTTCAGGTTTTTGCCAAAAACGGTGACCCGATCAGTTTTTGTTAACCCGATTAGGTCATGCATACTTTTATTTAAAAAAAAATTCAAGCAAAATAATGTCATTTTTTAAGCAACTACCAAATGTAAAATATCTAAGTTGCAATGCACCATTTTCAATTCACACATACACATAAGAATCACACAAAAAAAAAACACTATTAAACATTTAAAGTTAAGAAAAAAATGAAAATGAAAATGAAATCAAAATAAAAATCCTATGTAATTTGGATTGGATACCAAAAAAAAAAGTGTAGAAGACAAGGGCGTGAGCTAATTTTAAATTTGAAAAGTGATATTAGTTTTGTTTTTTTACACTGACCCTATGGATATTTTTTTTTTGTACTTAGGGAAGGCCTAAATTCAAAAAATAAAATAAAACATAAAGATGCAAAAGTTCTATAGTTATTAAAAACAAGTAAATTTCGCTTACCAAAAAAAAAACAAGTAAATTTCCATCAAGTTTAAACTGATCATTTGAGGAGGAGGCTGAAGATAACAATATCCTTTAAATACCAAGGTCTTATTTCTCAAACCAATCCTTACATTTGTTGGCATATATAATTTTAGATAATTATGGATAGAAATAATTATGTATTTTGTTAGACAACATAGAAGTTACTATAAGAGAACTTGATTATAGAATATAAATTTGTATATATCTATACGGGTTATTCGATTTAATCAGTGATCCACTAGTTGAACTAATGACCCATATATTGACAAGATAACCTCATCGAGTCGATGATCGGTTCAGGTTTATTAACTTTGCCTTGAATGTGAATGAAAAAATCTCACATTGTATATGAATGAATATATAATGTGAGGATTATTTAAAGTGGAATGACCTACAAATCTAATTAATATCTTTGAAGTTTAAAATTTACACATAATTAATGCACCACTTGTGTGATTCCTCCATGAGTCCATCATCAGTTGTATCTCCTTGAACAAATGGTTTCCATACGTTTGGTTTATGACTTTATTTAATGGTGGGAAATACAATTGTCAAAACATTAAAATGGTAATTTAGTCAAATATAATCATATTTTTTAACATTAAAGACTTTTTAGTTTTAGGTTCCTTGGATTTTCTTGCTAAAAATTTATTATTGGTCGGTCACATAGGACTAGTTTACTGTGCTAGCCTCTAAGGCCTATTAAAGTGTATAATATGGGAGTGGATCCTTTCATGTAAAAAAATAGTCATGTGGTAATGTTATTTGATCACAATTACTCATTGATGATGAAATAAGAGAGAGAAAAGTATATAATTTTTAAATAAAATAATATCCACTTTTTCACATAAGAAAATCCACTCCCATATAATAGTAAAGAGGTTATATCTATGAGATAAATGTTATCTCATCACATTGAATTCCACTCCCCTACACATGTACCAAGTGAGGATGCTAGCATCATACCCTCGATAGCACGGACACGCAAAAAATTTGAAAATTTGCGTGTCGAACACGTGTCCGACACGAACACGTTCCGACACGCTCGGACACGCGTCCGACACGCGGTCAATATTTGGGGACACGCGGTCAACGCTCGGACACGTTTTTTTTTTAACTAAATATAAAAGAAATAATTTATAAATTGATTTTTTTCTGTTAAAAAATTTTATATGAAAAATTAACAAATACAAAAATTATTTATATTTATATTTATGTTATGAAATTTTAATATTTGATTGGTTATATGACTTATTATGGACTCTTATATGTATTAAATATAAATTATATTATATATTAAAATTTTTATTTAATATCAAAAGGTGTCCCAAAGTGTCTAAATATGATATTTTTTAGAATTAACGTGTCGGCGTGTCGTGTCCCATGTCCGTGCATTATAGATCATACCTAACGAGACCCACAAGGGCAGAAACGATAATGACTATCTTATTCATCATTGAAAAATCTTCTGTGTAGACCTTATATCCCTTCCATTAGCAGAAGAAGCAACGCCTCTAATCTTTGGCGTGGTATTGAGAAATTTGGCCAAAAATCCTGAAAGACCAAAGTGCAATTGGGTGATGGTAATGATACCAGATTCTGGCCTGACAAGAGGATTCTTGATATTGATAAGTTGGCTATGTAGCTATCTCCCAGGTTAAGGAGGTGGACCTATCAAGAAAGGTGAGACAGTTTGTCACCCTTGATGGGTCATGGAATTGACCCTTATTCCAGAATTTAACTCTCATTGCTGCAATTTTTCCTCCTATTCTAAGTAGTGATGTGGATGGATTGAACTGAATTGGATTTCTTGAAAAATCAAATTGAATTGATTTAAATGGTTCAGTTCGGAAGTGGTTCGATTCGGTTCAAAACTGGTTCGGTTCGGATGTGGTTCGGTTCGGTTGAAAATCGTTCCGTTCGGTTCGGTTGGAAATCGTTCTGTTCGGTTCGGTTCGGAACCGGTAGTGGTCGACCCTCTTTTGAAAAGTAAAGAAAAATTAAAAAATAAAATTATAAAAATCAATTTGGTTTGGTTTGAAAACGGTTTGGTTCGGAAACGTTTCGATTAAGTTCAATTCAAAATGCTTCGGTTCTTAAACTGATTCTAAAACCGGTTCGGTTCATGAATTGATTCTTTAAAAACCCGTTTGGTTTATGAACTAATTTTTTTAAAACTGATTATTTTAAGGGCGATCTGATTCATGATTGGCTTATGGTTCGGTTTTTTTTTTTTTAATTATTTTGCATACCAAGAGAAGAGCACGATAGAGTTATTAGGGATTTGACAAATGATGGACTCTTTTTGGTGAGATCAGCTTATCAAGCCATTTGTCCAACCAATCTTAACCCTATCCTTCGTAAATGGTCTTTGGCTTAGGATTTGGATGGACTACAAAGGATACAAAATGTTCCTTTGCCTCGTTATTGGGAAAAACCTGTTGACCTATTCTGAAAGACATAGAATACACCTTTCAGGATTGGCTTCATGTCCTAGAGATGCAACAGTACTCGTTCAAAAGACTGCACTCACATTTTTAGGGACTGTCTTTGGGCTGCAAATAATATCTGGTTTGAGCTTATTACCACAGATTAGAGGGATATTTTTTTCAGTAGTGGTTTTTAGGAGTGGCTCGGGATGAATTTGAAGAAGAAGCATTCAACTGCTCTCCTAGTGGATTTGTGTGGGAACACTGATCATTTTATCACTCCTGGCAAAAAAAATTTATTAATTTTTTTTTTAAAATGCCACGTGGTATATTTCACTACACTGTAGCGAAATATGCTTACAAATAATTCACTACACAGTGTAGCGAAATATATCACGTCAGGCTGCAGAGTCACTACAAATGACATGTGTCAAGCCGGCAGCATTCAAGAATAATTCGCTACACAATGTAGCGAATTTCTGCCTGCTTGGCACGTGTCATTTTTGCTGACTTTTCAGCCTGACGTGACATATTTCGCTATGCTGTGTAACGAATTATTTGCAAGCATATTTCTCTACATAATGTAGCGAAATATATCACATGCCATTTTGGGAAAATCTATTTCTCTAAATTTTTTGCCCGACGTGCCAAATGGTCACTCTCCCGACTTTTGTGCCTTGTGCGATGCGACTTGTTGGATAATTTGGCAAGATAGAAACAATCTATTTTGAATGGCCAAGATTGGAATATCAATTTGTTCCTTGACCCTCCCCCTATGTGCCGATCCTTAGTGCAGAGTGATATGATAGGGGTCTCTACCCATAGGATGGTTCGCCTATAGGACCTTTGTACTGTTTTGTTATGTTTCCCTTGATTTCAAAAAAAAAAAAAAAAAAAAACTTCTTTATTCTTGAATGAAATCTTGTCTCTATTTTAGAGAGAGATTTACTTTCTAATCCATTATTTACACATTAGATATTTTTCTAGATTAGATCTAGTACCACGTTAAAAATTTTGTGAACTCTGTATATTCACCATTTCTTTTTCCTTTTTGTTTATGGTTTCCGCTTAACACGAAATATTAATAGCCTATGGAATGGGATTAGACGGTCGAATAAAGAACGGTGCAAACGTGCAGTATTGGAGGAATATAAACAGGATTGGCTAACTGACATTTAGAATAGTACGTTAACTTTTAAATTATCTTGGACGGATGTAATGCCGTCAGCAATCTGCATCAAGCACACGGGGATGAAGCTGAGCAAACCAACCGTACGTTTAAGCGCAGGCGAGGAATCGGTCTTCTAAATTGTTAATGATATTTCACTATCACCACTAGGTAAGGTGTTTGGATGTATGCAGTTGGATTGCAGTCGGATGCAGTGCCGTCTCGAATCTGCAGCAACCTAAATGTTAAATATTTTTAGGAGAATGATTCATTTATACTATTTTTGAGTTTTATAATTATCATGTTATTTAACATGATAATTTAATTTTTTCTACATCTTTCGATTTTCGTGCTGATACGAGTCCTACATATATTTTTTTTAACACATGGATCCCACATGTTTTTTATCTCTACAACATGAACATGAGAATTATAAAACCCAATATTCTTTACAAATTACTTTCGGCAGGTCATATATGTTGATTAAAATATGACTAGTCGGACATAATATAATTTTTAAGAATTTGTAAATAAAAAAGAGTAGGGATATTTTAACTATCAAAAAATCTTATTACTAACTTACTACCCATCACATCACCATTGGATCAAAGAGAGAAAATGTTAATCTAACGGTGATTAGATAAATAATAAGTTGGTAGTGGAAAATTTTGATAGTAAAAATATCCCTCATCCATAAAAAAATTTATAAATTTAACCATTCCCATAATTATGTAAGTATTCGTCAAGCCCTAATTTGAAATTTCAATTTCCCTAAATATCTGCAACTGTTTTATATGAGATAAAAATAAGAATTCAAAAGCCTTAATATACTAGGGCAAATATGGAAATATCTGCAACTGTTTTATATGAGATAAAAATAAGAATTCAAAAGACTTAATATACTAGGCCAAATATGCTGACCATTTGTAGGTTGCTTAGCTTTTTGGATATATTGTGTTAAAATTCAAACAAACCATATTCTATTTTGCTCTCGTCACTACCGTCATATATGATTAAGGTAGGGGCAAAAAAACTAAAATATTGTTTGTTTTAATAAATAATTATGAATAAGTTGCTCTTTCGAACCTATCTACGAATTTATTTCATTTATTCATATCCATGACCATTCACGCCTAAATTAGGCCTGACTCCCAAGGCATTCACGTCTAATTTGCGCGTGAATAGTCACGCCTAATTTGGGAGTGAATACTCACGCCTAATTCAGGCGTGACTCGTCTGGTGTTGACATAAAAAGTTAATAGTTTAACCGTAAAACTTCACAAGACCATAACTTTTCACTTGTGTATCGAAATCAGGTGATTCTTTTTTTTGATTCCACATAACTTTTCGAGATCTACGCAATGACATCTCATTTGATATATTTTATCTCTCACAAACAAAGATCAAATTTGTAATAATGGTAGTATAAAGATGGCACTAAAGTAGATTAGTTCATCTAAAGTTTGAAAAAAATCTGTGATACAAAACAAAGGCTGAGTCTTTATGGCTGGTTCGTTGGAAACTTATGAATGGATTTCATAAATAAAATTTTTCTTCCCTAAAGAATTAGAATATTTATTTAATTATTTCCTTTATTAATACAGATTCTTCAAATTGATTGTTGAGTTTAAATCATAAATCAAATCTTTATTTTGTTTTCCTTATTAATAATAATTTTTTAATTTTTTTTAATTTAAATCACACACCAAATCTTATTTATTTTTTATATTAAAAATTAAAAATTTTGATTTTTTAATTTAAATCATAAATCAGGTCTTTATTATTTTTTTTGTATTAAATCACAAACGGAGAAGCTTATGGTTTAAACGTTCTTATAACATCATTATTGTAAGTTTGAATTATTTTTATGAGAGATAAAATATGTCAAATGAGGTGTCATTGCGTATATCTCGAAAAATTTTGTGGAATCAATTTTTTTTACCTGAGTCAAAAATTATGGCTTTTTAAAGTTTTTCGATTCGTAAATTGATTTTTTTTGTGCCACGTGTCAACACCGTATATTATACGCAATATTACACTTATGTATAAAATTATTCATGTATATGTGCCTTACAAAGATGATAGTGACAATACAAGTGGGTATGCATTTTTTAAATGAAGGAAGACAGTAAAAATTGAATTTTAGATTTCTCTCATAAGTTTAAGTGAAAATACCTGAATTCTTACATTTTTTTTATTTAACGTTTTGTAAAAGCAAATCTCACATTTAAAAAAAAAAAAAAAAAAAAAACCTACCTAGTTAATATCATGGACTGGTTCAATTCTTCGCATAGGGTATAAACCATTGTCCTAATAGATTCAAGATTCTATAAATAAGAACCAGCATCTCAGCAAAATATATAGAAACTTGAGAGTGAGAGTTGAGTATCCCCTTAATGCCATGGAAGCTCAGCTATCCTTCGTTGTTATTCCATTCTTTCTTTTCTTGCTTTTGCATTGGCTTGCAAAATGTTACAAGCCAAAGTCAAGTCTCGCTCACAAACTGCCCCCAGGCCCAACGAAGTTACCTCTCATTGGTAACCTGCATCAACTAGCACTTGCAGGTTCACTTCCACATCATGCTCTTCGAGAACTTTCCCATAAATATGGACCTCTCATGCACCTACAACTTGGTGAAATTTCTTTAGTGGTTGTATCCTCCCCCAGGCTGGCCAAGGAGATTATGAAAACCCATGATATTGCTTTTGTGAATAGGCCGCAACTTCTTGCTCCTCAAATTTTGGCCTATGGATCAACGGATATTGCTTTTGCTCCATATGGTGATTATTGGAGACAAATGAAGAAAATATGTGTGCTAGAGCTTCTAAGTTCCAAGAGGGTTCAGTCTTTCTCTTATGTTAGAGAAGACGAGACAGCAAAATTCATACAATCAATTCGGTCATCCGCAGGCTCAACAATCAATCTTACTAGTAGAATTTTCTCAATGGTAAGTTCTTCTGTTTCAAGGTCAGCATTTGGTAACAAATCTAAGGACCAAGATGAGTTTGTCTCTTTGGTCAGAGAATCAATAGCACTGAATGGAGGATTTGAATTGGATGATTTGTTTCCTTCAATGAAACCTCTACATATACTAACTGGGATGAAGCCCAAATTGGAGAAGATTCACAAGCGAGCAGACCAAATCTTAGAAAACATTGTCACAATGCATCAAGAAAAGCAAGCAAGAGCAAAAGAAGTCAAGGGTTATGCAAAGCATGAAGATCTTGTTGATGTTCTTTTGAGAATCCAGCAAAGTTGCAGCCTTGAGATCCAAATAACAACCAGAAACATCAAAGCTGTAATTTGGGTTAGTAAACATGCCACAAAGCTCTTCTTTATTTATTTTTTCCAATTACAGCAGAAACTGGTCTAACTATTTCCCTACAATATTTCCCTTTAACAACATCAAAAATTTAAGGACAGAACTATTTGTACCCCATGTAAATATTTCTTTAAAAAAAACACCTCTTAGTATGTCCACGAGCAACAACTGTTAATACACGTTGACAACTTCTGAAATGTCCGGATTGTATTTAAACTAATCATGTAGTTGCAGCATTTTAAATATACTAACATCTAATATCATGAGTTGCTGATGATTTTTTTAGTACACATACACATGGATTATTTAATATTACGTAAACTTATTTGATAGTTGTATAACTTGAAAATATATCAATTGTCAATCCAGGACGTTTTTGCCGCTGGAACTGATACTTCATCAACAACAATAGATTGGGCTATGTCAGAAATGATGAAAAACCCGAGAGTGAGGGAGAAGGCACAAGCAGAATTAAGACAAGCATTCAGAGGAAAGGACATAATCATTGAAACTGATCTAGATGAACTTAGTTACTTAAAGTCAGTGATCAAAGAGACATTGAGGTTACACCCACCTTCTCCTTTGTTGATCCCAAGGGAATGCACAGAACTTACCAACATTGAAGGGTATGACATACCGGTAAAGACTAAAGTCATGATAAATGCATGGGCACTTGGAAGAGATCCCCGATATTGGTCTAATGCTGATAAGTTTATGCCAGAGAGGTTCGATGGCAGTTCCATTGATTTCAAAGGGAATAACTTTGAGTATATTCCTTTTGGGGCAGGAAGGAGAATGTGCCCAGGCATGTCGTTTGGTTTAGCTAGCGTTGTGCTTTCTCTGGCTCTCTTACTCTATCACTTCAATTGGGAACTCCCTAATGGGATGAAACATGAGGATTTCGATATGACTGAACACTTTGGAATGACGGTTGGAAGGAAAAGCGAGTTGTATTTGATTCCTACGGTTTATGATCTCTAACTTTGCAAAAAAAAAAAATTTAATTTATTGTTTTTTAATAAAAAATTACGAAAATATAGTCGGTTTGAAATTATTTATGCAACTATATCAGTCAAACATGTCCCACATGGGCGTGACTGGTCTAAGAGAGACACTCCCCATTTGAGAATAAATCTTTGGTACTACTGCTGTACCAAAGATTCAGTGATTCCTCCAATGAAAATATTATATGTCAGTTAAAATTTTTATTTTTTCTTTCTAATTTTTCTCTCTCCTCTGATGTGTACCTGATTGATGAGATGCATTGAATCTAGGTATAGCAGTAGTACCAAAGACTTATTCCCCATTTGGGCGCGTGACTGAGGAGAGAGACACTCCTCATTGGGACGTGTTTCACCAGGTGCTGCCACGTGGCACAAAAGTAACAGTTTGACCGTAAAACTTTGGAAATCCATAACTTTTGACTCAGGTGTCCGAATTAGATAATTTTTTATTCCACCTAACTTTTCGAGATCTACGTAATGACACCTCATTTCGCATATTTTGTCTCACGAAAAAATGATACCATATGAACGTTTAAACCCAAATTAATAAACAAAAAATCATTGTTATGATTAGAAATATTCACACTAAAAATACATCAAAACGGCATTTTTATAAAGCTTCCTTACTATTTTTTATAAATCTTCCACTTTTTTCATGTTAATAATTTCTTTTTGGAAATAACTATAAAATTGTTACTTTATAATTATTACTAAAAATAATCTAACATTTTTATAATAACAAACAAAAACTTAAAATTCAAAATAAAAACGAAAAGCATTCAATGGTCACATTTTAAGAATTATTGTTATAACATTCTTATAGTATTATTGTTATAAATTCAATTTTTTATGCAATAGACAAAATATGTCGAATGAGGTGTCATTACGTAGATCTCAAAAAGTAAGGTGGAATAAAAAAATACCTAATTCGAACACCCGAGTCAAAAGTTATGGATTTTCAAAGTTTTACGATCAAACTCTCGACTTTTGTGACATGGTGAAATACGCCCCATAGGGTAGTGTCTCTCTCTTTGGTCATACCCAAATGGGGAGTGTCTCTCTCCAAACCACTCACGTCCCTGTCGGGCGTGTCTCTCTCCTGGTCACGCCCCATGTGGGCGTGTCTCTCGTATGACTCACGCCTCACATGGGCGTGTCTCTCTCCATTGGAACACGTCCCATGTGGGCGTATTTGAGTGCTATAGTTGCGTAAATAATTTCAAAACGATTATATTTTCTAATTTTTTTTAATGAAAAAGCAATAAATTAGATTTTTTGCCCTCTAACTTCACCATACCCATATAATTTACTCAGTGGGGTTATAATGACAAAGTTACAAACTATACTATATCTCACCATTAGTACTTCACTCAAGAACCGGTAAACCATAGTCGGTAAAACATAGTGTAGTTTGTAAGAGTTTGTAAATATAATTTTTTTTCCTAATTTTTTAGGGGAAATAATTTTTTCTTTTAAATGATATAACTTATGTCCTTTTAGTAATTTATTATAACTATGTACTAAGGGTAGTACATAATTATAATATTAAAGTTGTATTTTTCTCTCGTTTCCTTTAGACACTGTTTGCTCACGTAGCATGTGAAAAAGATACAACTTTTATATTATAAGTATGGGTTTGTTTTTTACAATGTTACTTTAGATAACTTTATCTAATGTTCATCGAAACGACATCGTTTTGGGACGGAAGTCATGGTGTTTTTATAATTTTAATTTATTTCACGGTTATAATAGTCTTTATCATTCTAATTTTTTAATTTTTCACCCCAAAATGACGTCGTTTCGATGAACATTAGACAAAGTTGTCTAAAGTAATATCGGAAACTTTTTCCTCTATAATTATATATTACCTTAGTACATAATTATAAATTACTAAAAGGACATAAGTTACATATTTTAAAAGCACAAACTATGTACTCTTAAGAAGAAGAAAAATCTCCTTGAACTAGTGTGATTCCTCCATGAGTCCATCAATTGTATCTCCTTGAACAAATGGTTTCTCGATACGCTTGGTTTATGACTTTATGTAATGGTGGGAAATACAATAGTCAAAACCTTAAAATGATAATTTAGTCAAATATAATCATATTTCTCTGACATTTAAAGATTTTTTTTAGTTTCAAGTTCCTTGGAATTTCCTTCCAAAAAGATTATTTTTGGTCAGTCACATAGGTCCAGTTTATTGTGCTAGCCTCTAGCCTCTAAGGCCTATTAAAGGGTATAATATTAAAGAGGTTATACCTCTACATCCTTAAAGTGAGATGAATATTACTTCACTGCATTGAATTCCACTCCCCTGCACATGTACTAGGTGAGGATACTTGCCTCACGTCTAAGGAGGCCCACAAGGGCCGAAACGATAATGGATCTCATTTATCATTGTAAAATATTCTCCAAAAACCCTATCTCTTCCATTAGCAAAGGAAGCAACTCCTTTAATCTTTGGCGTGGCATTGAGTAAGTTCGGCCAGAAATCCTGAAAGGCTTTAGAGTGCAATAAGGTGATGGTAATAATACCAGATTCTAGCTTGACAAGTGGATTCTTGACAAAGTAGCTTGGGATGAATTTGAAGAAGCAATCAACTGCTCTCCTAATGGACTGGTCTGCCTTTATTATGACACGTCAGAGTTGTAAAGTTCTTTAGCACAACCCTCTGTCCACGTGTAATATCACAGTTTGTTGTAACTAACTTAATTAGGAATAGGATCTGTTAGTTAGTTAGATGGTTAAGTATGTTACTTTTATTGGAATTAATGAGAGAATTAATGTACAGTGATTCATTGGTTATGAATAAAAAGTGGAATAATAAAGAAAAGAGAAAAGAGAAGATGAAGAGGTGTGTGAGTTTTTAACAAGTCCCACATTGGACAATTAGTAGGAAGTGGGAGAATATTTGCTCGTCGAACTAGTCATCGGTTGTACCTGTTCGTCGGAACGGTCACCGGTCACACCCGTTCGCCGCGCCGCCGGCGACCGTTCATCGTGACCGGTCAGTGTCTATTTAAACTCTGCCGGAATTTTTCTCCTTCAGAAATTTATCCGATTTTTATGCACTTAAACTCTGCCGGAATTTTTCTCCTTCCGGTTCTGCATACTGTTGTTCATCCTCCGGTGTGACTTCCTCTTGCATATTGTTGTGTTCATTTGGGCTGTTGATTGGTAGTGCCGTCATTCTTCAGACGAAATTCATTCTATCCTGGGAGATAAGTATCCATTAACCTTAGGCATTATAGTGAGGGGGCAAATTGTCTTAAGGAGACATATTTTGTGGGCTCGGATTTTATTCATCTGATACTGCATTTTTTATTCTTCTGATTCTATCTGTTTCATACATGTCAAGTAAGTCTCTTTTAATATTTATAAATTATATAATGATAACTCTGATCATCTACCTCTTCTGTTCAATACATGGGTTCAAGGCTATAGTGATTTAATCTCAGTCTCTTCGATAACAAGTTCTAGATCCTTCTTGTAGTTGTTATCAGTATATATATGCTCTCTTAGAGAGTCTTGTAACTAATTTTTTCAGATAATGAATTCTTCATTCTTGAGTTCCTTGGTTTCTGATAGCCTTGTTCGGTGTGATTTGCTTGTTGATTTGGCAAGATACAAACAATCTTATTTTTAATAGTTGTGGTTCCTTTCCGATTAATTTGATTCATTGGGCAAGAGGTTTTGTGAGAAACATGAGGCATGCTAAAAGTGTACTTGCTGTAACAGGTATTCCAAGTAACAGGAAGGTGGAAATTCTTGTTAGATGGTAAGCCCCCAAACACAGGCTGGGTTAAACTCTATACTGATGAAGCGTGCAAAGAAAATACCAAGATGATGGGTGTGGTGGAGTTATAAGAGGCATTGATGGTAGATGAATTTTGGGATTCCCTAAAAATATTGGACGAGAAAATTATCTTCTAGCCGAACTGTGCAGTGCTCTCATTGGTCTTCAGTTGGTTTGGGACAAAGGATTCGAACATGTTTGGTTAGAAAATGACTCGTCTATAGCCATCCAATTGATTCGGAATAGCTGTAAGGTCCACATGGCGCCATGCTACTCGTTGGTTAGAAGGATCCAATCTCCTATCCTAAGACACTGAAGACTAGAGTTCTCCTACATTTACGGGGAAGGTAACACAGTTGTAGATCATCTTCTGTAGTATATATATCTATAACAAGTGAGATTTGGATAAAAAAAATATTTTTCTCTCCTTTTCATAAAACATGACAGTAATTCCTTATTTTTTATTAGATAAATGTACTGAGAGAACAGTACAACAGTAGTACCATAGATATTTCCACAGAACTTCAAATTGTCTCGCAAAGCAAGTGGTCAAGATTGGAATATCTACTTGTTCTCTGACGACCCTACCCCTATTTTCCTGTCCATAGCGCTAAATGACATGATACTGGTCTCTACCCCTAGAATGGTTCGCCTATAGGACCTTTGTACTGTTTTGTTCTGTTTCCCTAGATTTCCAAAAAATAAAAATGAAAATATCTTCTCCACCTATAATAAAAGAGAAATTTATTTGTAATTCATCATATTAAAGGCTAAAGAATTATCAAATAATGGTATGGAAGTTGAACATACAAGTATCAGAGTATATCTTTGATCTTCTCGGATATCATCTTTAAAAGGAATAAATCTTTGGTATTATTGCTCTACCAAAGATTCAGTGTATCTCACCAATGAAAATATTACATATCAGCTAATTTTATTTGTTTTCTGTCAAATTTTTTATCTTTTCTTTGATGTGTACTGCTTTCATTGATGAGATGCATTGAATCTTGGTACATCAACGGTACCAAAGATTTATTCCTTTAAAAGAAGTTTGAAATCTTAATCTTAAATTCGCCCCGAACAGAATTGCCACCTGTAATTTATAAAATAAAAAAAAGGCCAATGAATTCCTGAATGAGATTTTATCTCATCTTTTCAAAAAAAAAAAAAAAAAAATTCTTATCTCAATTTTAGAGAGAGATTTACTTTTTAATCCATTATTTACATATTAGTTATTTTTCTAGATTAAATCTATATAGTACCACGTTAAAAAATTTGGGTTCACCGTTCACCATTTATATTTCCTTTTGCTTTTGGTTTCCGCTTAACCCGAAATAATAATAGCCTATGGAATTGGATTAGACAGTCGAATGAAGAACGTTGAAGACGTGTACTATTTCTTGGAAGGCTTTTATTAATATTATGTTACATAATATAAGTGTAATTTTCTACCCGCATAATAAAGAAGAGAGAAAGTGAAATGATTAAAGAGAAAGAAAAATATGTGAATCTCATCTATTTAATGTGTGTATAGGAAAATAATGTTATATTATATAATATAACACTAATAAAATTTTGGAATGCCGTCTCGAATGTGCAGCAACCTTATTGAATGCAAAGCTAATTTTGTAAATAAAATTTTCTCTTAAAACACGTGTAATCTAAACTATTTAAACCCACTCATCAGTAGTTATTATATGGGTTATATTTATCTTATGTTATAGGAAAACAATTATCTCATATTATAGAAATAATATTACAAGTGAGACTCAGATGTAAGATAAAAGAGAGAAAACAGATGTGGAACCCACCTCCACTTTGTGTGTGTAGGAATATTGTTTATCTTATAATATACTTTGTGTGTGTAGGAATATTGTTTATCTTAATTCTCTTAATTTGATGTTTTGAAAAAAAAAATTAATATATATATAGGGTTTTATAATTCTCATTTAACATGAAAACACCTTATCCAATAGCCATTAGATCAGAAAAAATCAATGGTGTCACATGCTTACAAATCAGAGTAGTTGATCTTTTTTTATCTAATGGCGATCAGATAAGGTATCAAATTTGAAATTTGACATTGGTCTCAAGGAATCCCACCTCATGTGTGTGTATATATATATATATATATATATATATATATATATATATATATATATATATATACAGGAAAAAATATTTCAACACCCACTTTAGATAAGATTATCTACAGCTACCCAAAAACTACGCCGTTTTGATTAATGAATGGTGTTTAAATAATCTTACGTGAATTAATGAAAGGTGTTTCAGCAAAATGTATATGATAAATAAATAAACAAAATAAGTTTGTCATTTTTGTTTACAAACTCTTACAAACTACACTATATCTGACCAGTCATACTTCAATCAAGAGTGTATGAGCAGTCAGACTTAGTGTAATTTGTAAAAAAAAAGTTTATAAACAGATACTTCCCATATATATATGATCCTTTGATACCAATGTCAAATTCTAAATTTGACACTTCATCTACGAGTCAATAGATCAAAAAAGATAAATGACTCTGATTTCTAAACATGTGACACCGTTGATTTTTTTTATCTAATGGCTCTCAGATGATGTGTGAAATTTGAAATTTGACACTGGTGTCAAAGGATCCTACCTCATATATATGTGGTAGGATCCTTCGACACCAGTGTCAAATTTGAAATTTGACACCTCATCTCAGAGTCATTAGATCAAAAAAGATCAATGGTGTCACATGCTTATAAATCAAAGTCGTTGATATTTTTTTATCTAATGGCTCTCAAATGAGGTGTCAAATATTTTTTTTATCTAATGACTCTTAAATGAGGTGTCAAATTTCAGTGTCAAAGGATCCTATATATATATATAGGGTTTTATAATTCTCATGTTGAATAAGAATTCAAATCTAATGTTGTAGAGATAAAAAATATGTGGAACAATGTGTTAGAAAAAAATTATATGTGAGACCCATATCAGCACGAAAATCGAAGGGTGTGTAGGAAAAATTGAATTCTTATGTTAAATGAGAATTATAAAATCCATATATATATATATATATATATGGGTTTTATAATTCTCATGTTGAAGGAGAATTGAAATCTTATGTTGTAGAGATAAAAAGCATGTGGGACCCATGTGTTAGAAAAAATTATATGTAGGACCCATGTCAGCACGGAAATCGAAGGGTGTGTACGAAAATTATAATTCTCATGTTAAATGAGAATTATAAAACCCTATATATATATATATATATATATATATATATATATATATATATATAGTAAAATCATTTCTGAAGCCGCTTTACGTACAGCAACGATATGTGTATGGTTATGATTCTCCACATTTAATACTTTCATCTTTTGTATGGTTATGATTCCTAGCATTTAATGATTTCACGTATATATATATATATATATATATATATATATATATATAACAAATATTTGATTTGCTGCATATACAACCGCTGAAGAAATGTAAATCACACACACATATAAATATGGGAAAAAAGTTTCCGATGTTACTTTAGAGAACTTTATCTAATGTTCATCGAAACAGCGTCGTTTTGGGGTTGAAAAATTAAAAAATTAGAATGCTAAAGACTATTATAACCCTGAAATAAATTAAAATTACAAAAATAGCATGATTTTCCGTCCCAAAACGACGTCGTTTCGATGAACATTAGATAAAGTTATCTACATTAACTTTAGAAAAAAGAAACCCTACATATATATATATATATGAGTTTGTTTTTTCCGATGTTACTTTGGATAACTTTATCTAATGTTCATCAAAACGACGTCGTTTTGGGACGGAAATCATGATATTTTTATAATTTTAATTTATTTCAGTGTTATAATAGTTTTTATCACTCTAATTTTTTAATTTTTCAACCCAAAACGACGTCGTTTCGATGAACATTAGATAAAGTTATCTAAAGTAACATCGGAAACTTTTTTTCCACATATATATATATATACATATATATATATTGTTACGTGTAAGCATTTAATCAATTAATCATGTTCAACAGTAATCATTCAAGAATATGAAAGGATCTTTAGAATTCATGGTTTTCACATAAAGTGTATCTTTCTCCATTAGTGCGGAAGAACTTTAAGGTGGAATACTTTCTCTAAGCCTTAACCCTTTCACCGTTCTTGTATCTTCTTTGATAGGGATTTGATACAACCTTTCTGGGTAGACTCAGATGGACGTTTGTTTTCTGTCAGACTCCAATAAATAGAAAACTGACCATTTCCCCTTAACATAACTGCACCTATCAGCAGTTACATTTTAAATAACTCCCCTTAACAGTCAAAATTACCATAATGCCCTTTTCATTAATTAAACCAACTGACACATAATATAACACATGAGACAAATAATTTTACATTCTCCCACTTGTCTCATGTCATGAGGTGTCCCTTCATGATTTAATCAACATTCATTATAATGCGCATTTACTAGACTAAAGGTTCTATACATTGACCTCATCATAATTCATTATAAGAAATAAAATCAACAAGAGTCATGGCGGTTGTATGCTATCAAGTCGGCATAGTCCCTTCCATGTACCACTATATTGACTCTTCTTCCTAACATGATACTTTAATAGGAAGTATACATTATATCCAACAATAATGTCTTCATAACGGAACATAAACATTTTCAATATCATCACATATACTTGCATGCATTCATAAATTGAAAATAAGACAATATCAGAAATATATATTCATCAATGAGCTTAGAGTGTCAATACTTAATACATAACAATAATTGTCATCATTCATTAGCTGACATAATGCCCATTCTACATACATGACCAGTAAATGCCTTGGGCGGTAATCCCTTCGTCAAGGGATCAGCTATCATAAGATCGGTGCTTATATGCTCTATAGACACTCTTTGTTTCTGAACCTCTTCTTTAACGGCAAAGTACTTTAATTCCATATGTTTAGCACCTTTGGAATACTTGTCGTTTTTAGAAAAGAAGACTGTTGCGGAATTATCACAATAAATTTTCAGCGGCTTTTCAATATTGTCGACCAATTCAAGCCCTGAAATAAAGTTCCGTAGCCATTTAGCCTGAATTGTGGCTTCAAAGCATGCCACAAATTCAGCTTCCATAGTGGACGCAGCAATTACAGTCTGCTTCGCACTTTTCCATGATATAGCTCCTTCAGCTAAAAGATACAGGTAACCACATGTAGACTTTCTTGTGTCTACGCATCCTGCAAAATCTGAATCTGTGTATCCAATCACTTCAAGGTTGTTAGACCTTCTATAAGTAAGCATGTGACCTTTAGTTCCTTGCAAATATCTCAGAACTTTCTTTGCAGCTTTCCAATGATCCATACCGGGATTACTTTGGTATCTACCCAACATCCCAACTGCAAAGCTAATATCTGGTCTCGTACAAGTCTGAGCATACATTAAACTCCCAACTAATGATGCATACGGAATTGCATCCATTTCTTTTCGTTCCAATTCACTTTTAGGACGTTGCATGAGACTAAACTTATCTCCTTTCTGAATTGGAACTGGAGATGATGAACAGTTTTCCATTCTGAATCTCTCTAGAACTCTATTAATATATGCTTTCTGAGACAAACCTAACAGTCCTTGTGATCTATCACGCGATATTTCTATTCCTATCACATAAGCTACCTCACCCATATCTTTCATTTCAAAGTTACTAGAGAGAAACTTCTTAGTCTCATTTAAAAGACCAAAATCATTAGTTGCCAGCAAAATATCATCAACATACAGAATCAATAATATAAACTTGCTCCCACTGATCTTCAGATATATACATCGATCAACGATGTTTTCTTTAAATCCAAAGGAAACAACAGTATCATTAAACTTAAGGTACCATTGCCGTGAAGCTTGTTTAAGTCCGTATATTGACTTCTTAAGTTTACACACCATGTGCTCTTTATCCTTTTCTATGAACCCCATTGGTTGGTCCATGTACACATCTTCATCTAAATTTCCATTTAGAAAGATAGTTTTCACATCCATTTGGTGTAACTCTAGATCATAATGAGTCACCAATGCCATAATAATTCTTAAAGAATCCTTCTTTGAAACTGGTGAAAAAGTTTCTTTATAGTCAATGCCATCTTTTTGAGTGAATCCCTTTGCAACAAGTCTGGCCTTGTAACGTTCTAAGTTACCATGAGAGTCACGTTTGGTCTTAAAGACCCATTTACAACCAACTCTCTTACACCCTTCTGGTAACTCAACAAGATCCCAAACCTTGTTCTGTTCCATAGATTTCAACTCATCTTTCATAGCATCTAACCATTTATCACCATTTTCTCCATTCATGGCTTGTGAAAACGTTACTGGATCATCCTGAATACCCATGTCAAAATCAGACTCTTGTAGATATACCACATAATCATTAGAAATAGCAGGTCTCCTTTCTCTTTGAGATCTTCTTAATGCTATTTGTTGTGGTTCTTCTACTATGGGTTCATTCGGTTCATTAACAATGATTTCTTCATGAGTAGTGGGATCATTAACTTGTCCTTCATTATTATTGATTGGTTCAATAGCATAAGGAACAATAACTTTACTAGAGCTACAAGTCAATGGAACTTGTATTCTCACTTCATGAATATTCACTTTACGTGGTGTTTCACTTCCCACTAACTTCACCATTCTCAATGAACCTAGCATTTCCAGATTCAATAATCCTTGTAGTATGATAAGGACAGTAAAATCTATACCCTTTCGATTTATCTGGATAACCAATGAAATAACCACTGATTGTCCTTGCATCCAGTTTCTTTTCTTGCGGATTGTAGTATCTAATTTCTGCCTGACAACCCCAAACATGCAGGTGTCTTATACTAGGTTTCCTTCCAGTCCAAAGTTCAAAAGGAGTCTTTGGAACTGACTTACTAGGAACCCTATTCAATACATACATGGCAGTTTTTAGAGCATAAGTCCACAATGAAACGGGTAAAGAAGAATTACTTAACATACTCCTAACCATATCCAGTAAGGTCCTATTACGCCTTTCAGATACACCATTCTATTGCGGTGTACCGGGCATTGTGTATTGAGCACAAATACCACGCTTTTCCAGAAATTTAGCAAATGGGCCCGGATGTTGTCCACTTTCATCATACCTTCCATAATATTCACCACCCCTATCAGACCTGACAATCTTCACCTTTCTGTCTAATTGCCTTTCAACTTCATTAATATAAATCTCCAAAGCATTTGCAGCTTGAGACTTATCATGCAGCAAATAGACATAATCATAACGTGAATAATCATCAATGAAAGTGATAAAATATTTTTCTTTATTGAAGGCATTAACATCAAACGGACCACATACATCAGTGTGTATAATTTCAAGAAGCTGTGTGCTCCTTGTAGCTCCTTTCTTTGTGTGTTTTGTTTGTTTTCCTTTAATACAATCCACACAAACATTTAAATCAGTAAAGTCTAAATCCGGAAGGATTTCATTATTTACAATCTTTTCATCCTTTCTTTGGAAATGTGTCCCAAACGTTTGTGCTACAAGTAAGCGGAACACTCATTAATTAAGGTACGTTTAGTACCAACATTATGATGCAGAGTCATAAGCGTTTCAGCATAAAGATTATCAAGACATAATTTATATAATCCATCACATAAAGTACCATTACCAATCAAATGATTGTGCTTGTACAAACTGAAACTACCACTACCAAATTTAAAAGAGTATCCAGCAACATCAAGTTTGGAAATTGAAACTAAATTTCTAGATATACTAGGTACATAAAGAGTTTCACATAAATCCAAATGATATCCACTGTCGAGAATTAAATGGTAAGTCCCAACAGCTTCCATCGGAACTTTCACTCTATTGCCCATAAAGACAAACTTTTCATTTGGCCTTGTGGTTTGGGTCATAAGGAATCCCTGCATTGTATTAGAAACATGAGTAGTACAACCAGAATCAATCCACCAAGTATTATAAGGAACTTCAGCCAGGTTTGATTCATAACATACATAAGCACTAGGCTTACCTTTCTTTTCGAACCAAGCCTTACGTTTCAGGCAATCCCTTTTGAAATGCCCTTCCTTTTTACAGAAATGGCACCTCATCTTTGCATTACTTTCCTTTTTGTTGATTTTAGAAGAAGAGGCCTCATCAACCTTAAGGGGTCCTCCTCCTCCTCCTCCTTTCTTCTCATGCTTCTTACCTTTATTCTTTTCAGCTCCTTGATGCTTTACATAATTTATGGAATGAGCTCCCTAATTCTTGAGTCTGGTTTCCTCCTGAACTAGCATACTGTGCAATTTATGCACATTCCATTTGTCTTTCATGGTGTTATAGTTCATTTGGAAAAGACTATACTCAGATGGTAATGAGTTCAATACGAACTGCACTAGGAAATTCTCATCCACATCCATTCCCAATGCTTTTAATTTTGCCGCAATGCTTGTCATTTCAATAACATGCTCATGCATAGTACGTGAACCATCAAACTTCATGGTGGTCAGTGTACTCATAAGTGTCCCAGCAAGAGATTTATCAGCAGTTTGGGAGCGCTCTTCCACAAGTTTCATCATTTCGATGACACTTTCAATTTGTGGAAGAGCTGACTTAATGTTGCTTGCTATGCTCATTTTCATGTACATCAAAATTAATCTGTTGGATCTTTCCTATTTCTTAAAATGGTTCCTTTCATCCTCAGTTCTTTCAGGAGTAATAGCACCAGGTTCCTCTTCTCTAAGAGCCATATCCATATCCATTACCCCAAGGTAAAATTGGATTTGCTCTTTCCATTCAGAGAAGTTCAGCCCATTAAAAACTGCAACAGTTGAGAACATGGAATGTGTGGCAACAGGTACTGCAAGGAATAACATTTGAACATTAATGCTTTGAGTCATACATGCCACATACTAACATACTTCACAGATTCAAACATATTAACTTCAATGCATATTAATGTTCACATTTGGGGATCCATTAACATACAACATTAACTATAATGATGCTATAAAAATTTCACATAATTTGGCAATGATGCATACCCCTATCATAAATATTTGTCATCTTTGGATGTCCAAATATGAGGAAATATGCCAACAATACCAACATCCATGTTCATTTTATAAAACAAATAACCAACCTTTGGGTTGATCCCCAACTGTTCTATAATAATGAACTTCAATATACCACAACCAGAATATTATATCATACTATTCATAGCATCACAGTCATGGTAATTGAAATAAAATTCATAATATTTGAAATTAAAATAACTCTTCAAGATTTGGCCACTTTGGTGACTAACAAATCTATCATAATTAATTTCAAAACTTTAATATTACATAAATAATAATGGGATTAAATTTTCACATTTAATTTTAATCCAACCACATCACATAATCATTCAAATCAATTAAAAAAAAAACTCTGTCATTTTTTTTTCTTCAATAATCCATGTAAGTTCCAACTTTCTCCTTCAAGCACGAAAACCGAGAAGATTTTGTGTACAATAATCAATTCGTTTTCCATTTGTGGCATGCTTTTACAATTTGAACGAATTGGAAAAACTTACGTTAATTGATATTCAAGTTCAGTTTTCCAATTCGGTTTTCAATGCATACCGAGACAGCAAACTCAAATACCAAAAGTAAATGAATTTAAAGCATAATCAATATGCTTTCTGTGCGTAATTTGCAAAAACCGTAAATAAGATTATCCGAAAACCATAATTTGCAACAACCGACGTGCATACAAAAATCATTTGGGAAAAACATAAATTTTAGAAACCCTAATTTGTCAAAATCAAGAATCCATCATAATCATACATGGAAAAACATAAATTCTTAAACTTGGCTTTGATACCACATGTAAGCATTTAATCAATTAATCATGTTCAACAGTAATCATTCAAGAACATGAAAGGATCTTTAGAATTCATGGTTTTCACATAAAGTGTACCTTTCTCCATTAGTGCGGAAGAACTTTAATGGTGGAATACTTTCTCTAAGCCTTAACCCTTTCACCGTTCTTGTATCTTCTTTGATAGGGATTTGATACAACCTTTCTGGGTAGACTCAGATGGATGTTTGTTTTCTGTCAGACTCCAATAAATAGAAAACTGACCATTTCCCCTTAACATAACTGCACCTATCAGCAGTTACATTTTAAATAACTTCCCTTAACAGTCAAAATTACCATAATGCCCTTTTCATTAATTAAACCAACTGACACATAATATAACACATGAGACAAATAATTTTACATTACGTACTAGTACTGTCTATGAGTTTTATTAATCTCATGTTAAAGGAGATAAGTTATCTTATGTCATGGAGATAAATTTGTGGGCTCCACCACCTGAAAAATAAAAAGAAAATAAAATAAAAAGTGGCACAGTTATCGAAGGGTGTGTAGGAGAGAAAATTATCACATGTAACATAAGAGTAATTTTTCCCACTTTCATAGTGATTGCACTTTGTTTTTTCTTCAAGTACACGATAGATTTTCTTTTCTACTGTGCTAAATCACCACATCATGAAATAGCCATGTGAAAAAAATATGAGTTATAAATAAGGGTTTCTTATATTATAGGAGATGAATTTATCTCTTATACATATATAAAAATATGCAAGGTCCATGTGAGGTGAAAAGAAAGAAAGAAAAAATATAGACCTTACACATTTTTATGTATATAAAAGACAACATGAGAATTTTTACCAAAAAAAAAAAAAGACAACATGAGAATTTCTTTTTGTGTGTGTGTGGAGATTATCTTCCTGATAATCCCATAGGTTTTATATGGACTAATCCGGAGTTTGAGGCTGGTTTAGGACGAAAGCTTTAAATCCCTACAAAGACGATAATGGAAAAAAATTAAACATATACTCTAACCCCACCTGCACACTTCTCATGAGCCAATTGAGCTACGTACAACATAAGAAATGTTAAATCCTATAAATAATTATCAACGTAGATATATATATGGAAAAAATATTTATCCTTTTAAATGACACAATTTATATCCTTTCACTCTCACAAAGAGGTGAGATTCACACATTTTTTTTTGTCAACTCTCTCTCCTCCTTTATCTATCTCTTTCTTTCTCTTAAAATGACACAACTTTACATCCTTTAAAATGATACACACTTTACCCTATAATATATATATATATATATATATATATATATATATATATATATATATATATATATATATATAAACCAATACCGGGAAAACGACTTAGTTTATATGGTATTTTTTATGTTGTCTGTATCCATATAATTGAAATTTAAAATTTTGTTTCCGTATATAGAAATGTGGACTTCAACTTTTCTTCAAATTTCTCTTGTTTATGCAGAAATTGACTTGTTATAATTACTTATTTTAACCATGCTTATGATATTGAATTTGACAAATTAAATAGTTTAACTTGTTACACTAAATTGCAATACAGGACCCAGTCCTTTGTTTTTTTTTTTTGGTTTGACGTTTTAATTTTCCCGAAAACATTACTTCAAAGTTGTTTATATAATTTTGTTATGTTCATTCCATTACGAGTCATCTATTTGATTCTCATTTCATAAAATTAACGTTCATTGAATTGAACGTTTCGTAAGTCTTCGTTATCTTTGATTGAGTAATGAAAATAATGATCGTCTTGGGAGTATGGCCGCAAAAGCTACTTCTATGTTGGAGCATTGGATGCATTGGACTTTATCACCTAAAAAAGGGTGAGATTAATTCCTTATTTGGGGAGAGAGAAACACATTTGCTCTCCAAATTTTTTTTTCAACAATTGAACAAAGCAAATTCTTAGTAGCTCTGTTGCCAACTGAGCTACCCTTTGGGTTTCGTTTAACTCTTTAAATGCCAAAAATACATTTATTGTATGAAAAAAAATAAAAAATACTATTAATAAACAAAATACTAAATTATAAGTAATTAAAAATTCTCCAAATCATAAATAAACTCTTAAAATAATTTTCTCTTCTTATTTTACAGTATTGTCGAGCTTAAATATTAGCACAATTTCTCAATTTGTAAAAAAGAAATTGCCTCAGAAATGCACCGTGGACAAAGGAGACTTGGCTCAATTACAAAGGAATAATTCCTTAAGGTTTGCGCTGACCACCTTGATCACCGCCAAGTCTCTTGTTCTGTGTGTCTGTGAATGAGTTGTTGTCTCGAAGTCGGAACACGGGCGGGGGTGGCTGCTGCAAATATAAAAAGTGAGCGTAAATATAATACGTACAATTTGAGGTATGTATTATGTGGTAATAAATTTTGAATTTATCATCTATCATTTAACATGACCACAAAAACTTTCCTAAATTCACAATATTTTGTGGGGCCCGCAGCAAAATAAAAAACTTTGGCACGTAAAACGAATCTCTATAACATAACACAATCACTTTTCCTACAACATAACTCTTATAAAATCCATAAATTATACTAACAAATTGGAGATTAATTAAGTTTGGGGTTTATAAGATGAGTAATGTTTTTCTCCTTTTCACATGACACAAATAATTTTTCAACAGACTCATAAAATTGGGCACATCAATTCTTTTACATTTCTTTTATTTAAAAAATAGTGGTCCCCACAATTGATTGTCTCTATGACATGACCTAAGAATTTTTCTACAACATAATATTTGTTTGGGAAAAGTATTTGTCTTTTTAAATGACACAACTTATATACTTTCACTCTTACAAAGAGGTAGGACCCATACCTTTATTTTCTTTTATCTACTATCTTTCATCCTTTATCTATCTATTTTTCTCACTTAGAATGACACAATTTTACCTACATAATGATATACACTTTCCCTATTTGTTTTTCCCTTTTAAGATTTGTCGGCTGCTGTTACGTAGTGGACTGACAAACCGACAATATAACAAGGGCTTTATCTCCTTTCAACCCAAGTTAAGCTCTTGGGGATCGAATTTGTGATGAATATGCATTATATTTACACTAAAGTAAAAAAATAAATAAATTATCCAGCAGCTTATTGATTAATTGACTAACTCAGTTGAGTCGTTAAGTCCACAACACAAGGGAAATAAAGCTTCCAACCAAATTTGACTCCAACTCCATATCATTGGTTAAATTGGAAGAATCCCTTACCAATTGATCCACTCTAGAAAATTCACAAATTTTGACAAAAAATTGCAAGGGAAAATATCTCTTGCAAATTGCGATGTAATTTGCGACCGCGAGATAATTATGACAGGAAATAGGCCAAATTTCCGTCACTATAAACCCGCTGCAGAATCCGTTGCAGTTGGGCGCAACTTGCGAGGGGAAAAACCCTCACAACAATCAAAATTTTGTGATCGAAACTAGCGACGGAAAATATTTACGACGGGAGTTTCCCTGCAAAACCTAGTAGCAAAAGTTGCGACTAAAATTTCATAATCTCCCTCACAAATTGCATCGGACTTTGCTAAGACTTTTTTGTGAGGCAATAGCGATAGATTTATTCAAAATATTTGCGAAGGAATACTTTCCCTCAAATTAAAAAATAATGTATAAGTCAAATTTAAAAGGGACAAGGTCATAAATTGGGAAGATGCCGTTATAGGTAGAAAGGATTATATAGAAGAGATGCAATCCGCATATGAGACTCTGCTAAAAGGGACTAAAGCACTTTAGACTAAGTTCAAGGTTTATTTATATATTTATGCATTCCAAAAAAAAAGCTTATTTATTTATATTGTGTTCGACTTGATATTCTTCAAAAGTTTATGTCTTCTAGACTATGCTAAAGAACATTATTTAGCACATTGTACGAGTGAGAGTGAGAAGCAGAAAAATGTCTGAAACAGACACGTTCCAGCCACCCTGATCGTCATCACTTTACAAACAAATGGAAAGTGACACATGCTTCCGATGCCACCAGAAAGGGCACTGGTCTTGGCATTTAGTTTTATTCTTTTCTTTCTATGGCCTTAGTGTCTTGGTATTCTTTAGTTTCATAAGACATTTTAGTTTTTAATATTTTTGCGGTTTTTTTTAATATACTTCGACAATGGAATAACAATTCCGTTAAAAGGGAAGTTTGATGTACTGTAGAATTGTTGGGTATGAAGGATAACAGTTTAGGTCGAGGTCGTACAGATAAGCGTACATTATGTTTATACATATTTTTGTTGCGATAATGACAAGTAT
>JAVKPL010007788.1:0-31574 GCA_032173675.1 Gastrolobium villosum | reverse complement strand
TTTACATTTCTCGCTTTCACTTCTCTAGAAGGAGAATATCTTTAGTACGAAATCTAGAAGACATGGATCATAGCGACTACGCGTAATGAGGATTGAAAATTCTCTGTTTCTTGTTTCTCAGTCGAACTCTGACCTTCAAATCTTTAATTTAATCATGAAAGCTAAAATTAACAAGGTCCAATCATTTCTCAACAGTTTATTATCTAGCTGAAGTGGACTGGACCTGGTCAGCATTCTATTGCTCACTAACCAAATACCAGTCTTACTTCAAAAAGTCGCTTTCTCAGTCAAACTTGGACTTATTTCTTCAAAGGATAGCAGTGTTTATATACAAGGCCCTTCATTTCATTCATTCAGCAAAAACCCTTCACTCATTGAGCTTTTGTTCCCTTCACCATCATTCTCATTTCCCACATCTTCTTTCTGTTTCAACTTCTAACCATTCAGTTTTCAGTCTGAACAAAATCATAGACAATATATAATACAAAATGGAAAATAACAGGAGTTGGGAACAGAACGCACTCTTCAATGAGCTAATTCAGGGGATGGAGATTGCAAGAAAGTTGAAGGAAGACTTGACTTTACCCTCTTCGGCTGACACTAGGGACTTGCTTGTGCAGAGGATATTATCTTCTTATGACAAGGCTTTACTAATTCTAAGATGGAATAATGCATCAATTTCCAAGTCACAGACCATGCATCAAGCAACTGAAACTTTGTCACCAGAATCCCCAGTATCTGCCAAAAGAAGTCTTCCAATGGAGGACATTGATGGGGCCCTAATGGACCATCAGGAGCTTAAACACGATTCAAAGAAAAGGTTAATTTTTTTCTTTTTTTACTTGGATGCATGTTTGATTGTGTTTTGTTTTTTTTTTTGTTCTCAAAAGTGTTTGGTAGAATAATTATGGAAAGTGTTGTTTTTTGTGTTTTTTTTGTTTTGAAAGTTAAAAACAAAACAAAAAACAAAAACTAACTCAAGCATGTTCTCTAAATTTGATTCTAAAAACAAAAAAACAGTTACAATTTTTAATTTTTTTTTTTTACAAAATAGGCTTATCAAACGAGTTTGAAGGGACGGCTTCGCTCAACGGTAAGCTTGCTTGCCGTGGTGTGTCAGGTCGCAGGTTCGAATCAGTCTCTCTGCGAAAAGCAGGGGAAAGACTGCCTAGAGTATTCCCTTCTCCGGACAAATACGAAGTGGGTATTTGAACTGGATCGCTTTTTTTTTTAAAAAAAAAAAAACAGCAATCAAACAGAGCCGTAGTAGAAATTTATTGCTAGAAAAACATTGACTATATCTACTTATACTAACACTCTTAGCAATTTGGTTTGTGAAAAATGGTTCCAGAAAGACGATGCCCAAATGGAAGGATCAGATTAGAGTGAAGTTCGAGAATGGCTTTGAATGGCCCCACGAAGATGGATTCAACTGGAGAAAATATGGACAGAAAGACATCCTTGGTGCCAAATATCCCAGGTACGAGGATTTTTTTTCATTTTCCCTATGGTGCTTAATAAAATAAACACAAACAATTCTGATGAAATTAATTAACAATTGATTGTTACATATGCAGAAGCTATTATAGGTGCACCTTCCGCAACACTAAGGGCTGCTTGGCCACGAAGCAAGTGCAGAGAACAGATGAAGACCCCACTATCTTTGACATCACTTACCGAGGAAGCCACACCTGTTCTCAGGGAACCAATGCGGTTCTGCCACCAAACTCACCAGACATACAAGAGAAACCGCATGGTCATAATAATGATGTTTGCCATGCGCAGTCATCACAAGAAAGCCTTACAAAGTTCAGAAACACCTTGACTGTTAATACGGTTAACCTGGGAAATGAAGAAACGGCACAACCTTTGACTTCCAATTCGAATTCATTTGGATGCTTGACACAAGATAACCACACCTTATTTCCTTCGGTGTTAGAGAATGACCCCTTCTTGAGCAGCCTTTCACAAACACACTTGTCTCCAAACACGCCAGAATCAAATTATTTTCTAACTCCGAGTTTCCTCATAGATGAGTTTGATGGGATCTGTAACAAGCCATGCCCAGATTCTGATATTACTGAGATCATTACCGCCAACACATCAGCCACCAATTATTCAATTTTCGATTTCAATTTCTCACTCGATGTACCGGAAATTGATCCAGATTTCCCTTTCAATGCCTCGGGATTTTTCTCCTAATTGCACTCGAGAATAAATGGCATATTATATATCGAAAGTTATGATTAGAACATTTGAAGAAAGTGTTGGTCACTACTCGCTCGTGCCGGTTAATCATAGCATGTATTATAAATTAGGACAACTTTATATACAGTAGAACAATGAACCACCTATGACAGCACTAATAAATGCCAGTGTAGTTAAATACTTAATATCAGCGTTACATTTTTGCCCCGCCTAGCAGTATTTTCTTTGAGACACATGAATGCTCCAAATTTGCATTTGCGCAAACAACGTACAATCCACATCTTCGGAGGAATAACAAAAAGCAGAGAGTAATTAAGTGAAGCACGTTACAACCACATGATAAAAAGAGTGAAAAGAAATTAGTAAAGCTTCTAGAACGTTACTGAGGACCAAGTTGCTGTATTTGTAGACTGCAATGCAAGGGACCTGTTAAAATTTTTGGACAACGCAGCTTTAGCGTAAGGTTCATTTCAAACTGACAAGAAGGGGTATTCACTCTTAAATTATTAATAGGTTAAGACTAATAATACACTAAATCAAGATTGAATACCTTTTATTTATTCAATTTAAAAACGAATTCACTTTGAAAGTGAATGTGCTTTGCAGATGCTAAGCTAATGTATACTGTCGCATATCCATATCTGTTTTCAACAACCCATAATGCCAAAAAGTCCTAGCATACTGAGAATTGGGCGTTGAATGTGCCTTTTGCAAAATCGGAGAAGAATCCAGGAAGATTGAAGGCTGACCGCTGAAGGGTTAGGAAACAAGGTGATGGCCGCGAGGCCAACAATATGGTGCAAATCTTAGGGTAGAGTTGCTCTCCAGCTATGAGCTGATTGAGCAGTGAGATTGTGAGTGACAATTAAAAATTTTCATTCGCACAACTGTTGCCAATAATTCCACAGCCCTCCAACATTCCCTTAAAAAATGAAATATATATTTTTTTGGTTTCCCAAGGCTCCAGCCGACAGCCGAAGACTAATTCTTTCGAGGTGAAAGATCACGTTAAGTGGGTAAACGGCCAGGAATCAATGATATTTCCCATTCTATTACATTCAATTCCATCCAATGCAATTTGTTCCATTTCATTGTCTCCAAAACCTCCAAACATAGTGAAAGGGTTCTATGTCATCATCTCTTAAATAGCCTTGGGGCAGAAGCGCAAATCATAATGCCCACAAACCGTAAAGACCTAGCTGAGAATTTCTCGGGGGCAAACTGTCGTGGATTCGACGACAATGCGAAATGTTATCGCCTATTTGTTTTGGCTGTAGGCCACCGCAAAAGGACGATGAATAGAAATCATAGCTCCTTTTGATAAAGTAAAGCGCGTTTATTCACTATGACGTCGAGCAAAATCTTAACCAAACATGCCATTAGGAAGCGAAAGTGTGGTTTGTACAAACGGGCAACGACAGGATACTTCAATTAAAGCAAAGGAAAGCCATCTGCATCATAGCTTACATGTAACACGAGAATCTTGTCCACCTAAATTACAACAGAATACAAGTAATCCTATTCCATAATTAATACCGGGAAAAAGGGAGGAGAAAACCAGCTTACTATTTGCAACAACTTGAATTAGATTTAGATATCAAATATCACTAACAGGCAGACAGATTTTTTAACCTTCTCTCCAAAGCCTATATTTAAGAGATTCTTTTTCGGCGAAGAACGGCTGGTTATAACACGAGACAAGTGGCTAACAAGTGGGTTCAAACGCAGCCCGCTGATGCCAAACACCATTCAGATTACACTGCCATAGTCGGAGCATTCCATCATGACCCGTAGTAGCCAACGTCATTCCACTCATATCCCACTCCATTTGCCACACCTAAACAACATTATCCGGTAAGCAACGCCTTGTCATATACACCAAAAACCAAGTTCAAACATCCATTCGATGTCAAGAAGACAAAATAAAAAATAAACGTGAATATAAAAATAGAGTCAAATCTGAAATCATAATTATACCATGCCTTCATGACCCGACAGTAGAGCAACTCTCTCCACTGGGAGTCTCCCGTTATAATCAGGGTTCAATCCAAGGTGCCATATTCCAAGTCCCTTGTGAGTTGCAACCGCAATGATCTCATACGGTCTGCACGAAAATCATACTAGTCACGCATATATAACTGAATGAGTTCTTTCACATTTCTTTGGCAACAAAAGACAACAGTGGTAGACATAACATAACTACAACCTGAGCTAAGTAAGCACAAAATTCCTCACATTAGTTGATTTTAGATTAAATCATGGCTGTCACAGTAATCCAGTATTTTGATGCCAGTCGTGATATATGAGGAAGTTCTGACTATTAAAAGTGATCGACATGTCTCTAAAATTTTGCAGATATTTACCTGCCAATATTTGGTGCCCATGCAACAGCATAAACCTGATCACCCTTGTCCTCAGGTAGTGCCAATTCTGCCACCGGAAGCCATCTTTGATGAGCCTGTTCAAATTCCCATAACTGGGGGAAAAATCACACGTCAGAGATGAAGAATACTGATACGATCCTACCATAGCAAGTGTACTGTAGGGATAAAGATAAAAGGTTTTGGGCTTTTGGATGCTGTGGTTGGCCCAAGTGAAGATGTTGAAGTTGGTCCAACAATTGATGGCTCATGTAATAACGTTGGTGCTGTCCAAATTGCCCCTGAACAGATTGCAAGCGTGGAAGTGTGTGGGAGCAAGTTAGTTACGGAAACTGCATAAGAGGGGAGAATGAGGTGGGGGAAAAGGGATCTGAAAAGTATATTGGAATTGAACCCTTGGGAGAGAGTGAAGCCTCTCCAATTGCTTCACATTATCCTTTATCTTACTGCAATCTAATTTCATGTCCAAGTTCTTTGTCATTTTCCTTTATTTGTATTTGTCTCTGTTTTACTGTCTCTAGATTGTATTAGTTTCTTGGAGAATATATAAAATCTGATTATTCAGGCCAAGATCCTTGTTCTTTGTGATATTTCTATATTTGGTTAGAAGGTCCGTATCAATTGGTATCAGAGCTCCGATCTAGGAGCTCTGTGGTAGGGGCATTATGCAAAACATGGAGAAACGCATGGATGCTGTGGAGGAGGAGCTGCGCAAGAACGATGCAATACACGATGAGGTGATTCGAAGGCTGGAAGCGAATGAGATGGCGATGACGGAAATCATCAAGAGGTTGGATGAGATGGAAGGAAGACGATTGAGTCTTTCCCGTAACGAAGAAGAGGTTGGTTGGATGAAATGGCCGGCCAACAACGATTCGGGTACTGATGAAGGGGTTGGTGACAGGTTCGAATGGAGGAGAAATTCTTTGAATCGTAACCATCAGCGACTCAAGATTCCCAAATTTTCAGGCGAGGATGCTGATGCTTATCGCGATCTGTACGGTTTGAATCAAACAGGGACGATTGCAGAATTCAGAGCGAAATTTGAGAAGGTGGTGGGTGCTTTACGTTTTGCGGATGAAGAATTACTCAAGGGAGCGTGGGTTAATGGTGTACGCAACAAAATAAGGGAGGAGTTGTTGAAGTTTCCTATGCTTAATTTGACGGACATGGTGAAGTATTCCCTGAAGATCGAACGGAGGAATGTTGTGACGGTGGAAGGAAATTTTGGGCCAATGGGCAAGGATTGGGTCCAAGGCATCAATCAGGTGTCAATGGGCCAGCGAACAAGTATGGGCCCAATTGAAACAAAGAAGGGGGCTGCAATGATCTTAGGCCTAGCAAGCATGATTAATCCAGTTCACACCAGCCCATTTTCAGCTCATTCCACCAACTCTTACAAGAGTAACCCTAGCGTCCAAAACACATCAACAGAGAGGGGGCCACCGTCGAAGGGTTCGTTGTCGACGACCAGTAACCGCGTCCAGGGAGATAACGTCAGCCATGGACGACGACTGTCACCAGCTGAGCTACGCGATCGTCAACAACACGACCTCTGTTCTAAGGGCTATGAGTTCTGGAGTCCCAACCACCAGGTCCGTCAACTGCATCCTTTGGTGGTGGACATGGACGACGAGGAAGATAGAGAAGGGAACGAAGAAGGAGAAGCGTCGAATGCGGTTCCAGAAGAGACAGATTCCGAAAGAGAGCAACTCTCCATGAACAGCTTGTTAGGGCTCACTGCAAGCGAAACTCTGAAGGTTTGGGGCGAAATTTTAGGACGAAGGTTAGTTGTGAAGGTGGGTTGTGAAGCATCTAACAACTTTGTGCCAACAGCAAAAGTGGAACAACTTGGATTGGCAGTGACCAAGACCCCTGCGTTTCAGGTGGAGATGGGGAATAGCGACAAGATAAAATGTCAGGGTGTGTGTAAGGGAGTGGAGATCAACCTTCAAAATACCCAAATCAAAGAGGATTGGTATTTGTTCAAAATAATTAGCGCAGATAGAGTTCTAAGATTGGAATGGCTCATTCAATTGGGCAAAATCAAAACAAATTTTGTAGAGATGATCCTCAAGCATGGCGAGAAAGGTAGGGAGGCGGTGATTAAAGGAGATCTTTCTTTGTTCAGGTTTGAAACCTCTATCACGTCTATTACTACATCCCCTATAACAGTTGCAAAATTGAAGTTTGGGCAAGTTATTCGGGATGGATTCATTAGTGGGAAGGTTGAATGCAATTCGTTAATGTGTGGTAGACTTGCTGAAGTTTATTTTTGTGCGCCTTTCATTTTAGCAAGTTTCCCCTCAGTTTCATTTATTGATTTTCGTAAAACCCAATGGGATCCTGGTGGTAGTTACTGTGTTTCATGCATAAGTTGGTCATTGAATTTCAAGCAATGGGATCCTGGAGGATTGATTTAAAGGACTGATCTTCACCTTGAGGACAAGGTGAAAGTTTTAGGGGGGCAGTATTGATACGATCCTACCATAGCAAGTGTACTGTAGGGATAAAGATAAAAGGTTTTGGGCTTTTGGATGCTGTGGTTGGCCCAAGTGAAGATGTTGAAGTTGGTCCAACAATTGATGGCTCATGTAATAACGTTGGTGCTGTCCAAATTGCCCCTGAACAGATTGCAAGCGTGGAAGTGTGTGGGAGCAAGTTAGTTACGGAAACTGCATAAGAGGGGAGAATGAGGTGGGGGAAAAGGGATCTGAAAAGTATATTGGAATTGAACCCTTGGGAGAGAGTGAAGCCTCTCCAATTGCTTCACATTATCCTTTATCTTACTGCAATGTTATTTCATGTCCAAGTTCTTTGTCATTTTCCTTTCTTTGTATTTGTCTCTGTTTTACTGTCTCTAGATTGTATTAGTTTCTTGGAGAATATATAAAATCTGATTATTCAGGCCAAGATCCTTGTTCTTTGTGATATTTCTATATTTGGTTAGAAGGTCCGTATCAAATACCCCCTAAACCCAATAGAAGAAATATGTGGGCAACTTTTTTTCTGCGGTTAAAACAGTGAAATATTCCCCATTGTCACAGATTGTAACTTTTGCAATGCTACACACAGTTCAGAGAGACAAAGACAATTCTAGAATGCAATATACCTTGACAAGTTAAGATAATGCAGCTGAAATTAAAATGAAATACAGGGAAAAACTATAGACTTGAGTTACCTTACAAGAATTAAGCTCTGATGTATTTGAATTAAAACCTATAAGGAAGCTGGATTCTTGGCTTCCACCTTTTTGTGGATTCCAAGATATGGATGCAGAGAGGCACAAAGCCTTTCCAAATGCAGACACTGATTCAATAACATTCTGGAATTCAGCCTACAATAAAAGAACAAAATAAAAGAATAACAAATTGGTATTCTTTTCTTGTAGTAAGAATATTTAATATCACATTTACCGACTGCGAGAGAAGGTATAATTTAAAAAATGGGTAAAACAAGCTGGTTTCACCTGAAGCTGCCAGTTTCTCAATTCCAAGGGATCCAAGAGCTCATAAACTCTCACATGGCCATCTGAATATGCAGCAACCTTAATGGTCATAAAATAGTAAATAAAAATAAGAGTACGATCATCATTAGTATATTAACTGTATGCATTGTTACATGGTTTCATGTGAAAAGCATGCACACAGAACACAGTCAAGGCAACAGATGAAAAATGTGAAATTGCATCAGATAAACCGATAACTAAGATTGCTAATGGCTATTTGAAATTCAGATTTAAAAATGTAGTTCCAAAGCAAGGCACTTTTTTTTTTTAATTATAAGTGTTTAAAAGATTTATACTGATTAGGTTAGTTTTTTTCAAAATAAGAAAAAAACCAATAAAAATGTTTTAGTGCTTTTCACAATAGCTAAACAGAGTAGCTTTTGAAAAAAAAGCTCTAAAAAAATGTTATATCATAAAAGAACTTTTTCAAAGTTGAAACAAACAATCCTAAATATTAATGAAATCATTAAAAATATATAAAACTAACCATTTTCAAACTAGTCGAAGATATTCCAAATTGAACATCAAGGACTTTGCTTGAACTGCTTGCAAAGCTTTTGCAAATCTTCCACTGAAGAGGCTGTGAATCTACATAAAAACAATAAAACATAAGGTATTCATACATACGAATCTTTCGGGCTTTCAGCATTGACTGAATAAAACTCCTTAGTAAACAACTTAATAAATGAAAAGCTCTGAGCTATTAATCGAAGTGTATGGAAACCAAAATAGAGGATTTAAAAATAAGTAAAGAAAATGTAAAACAACCCACAAAACAATAAACATAGCATGCCATCAATAATAGAATCACACGATCAGGGCTTTTTTTTCCAACATATTATTGGCTAGCATGCAACTCTGTTCCTAAATTCAAGAAATCGAGAGTTTATAAGAAGAAGCACTTCTTCACTTTTAGCAAGAAACCAAATTAATGATACCTTCCGCAACCTCCTCCCATAATGATAAAATTCCATCGGCAGAAATACATGCAACTGCATCCCCATATTCTGGCGGAACCCAAATAATCTTCACGATGTTTCCTTCATCAACCTTCACAGTTTTAGGGGGGAAATACATAGATTGTAGAAATCATCGAGAGAAGGATAACAGCTAAGCATGTTAACAAGAAAAATAACTCTTCAAATAGGTCCGGATCCTTCATAAATATAGCAAACTATACCATATAAATTTTGAGTGAGGATATTTTAACTACCAAAAATTCTCACTACTAATTTACTATCATCAATCATATCAATTGGATAACAGAAAGAATATTAAAAAGTTTGTGAAGAGAGAGAGAAAATGTTAATCTAATAGTGATTAGATAAATAATGAGTTGCTAGTGGAAAATTTTCGTGCTCCTGGAATCTATAATTACACTATTCATACTGATAGATGAATCTAGTCCGAACTATATGTTCGCACAAAGCAAGAGGAACTCTATCAAACTACTAAAAAAAAAAGGAAATGCAATTTAATATTCAATTAATGTTGGAACATGGCAAACGCATGAATGTGAATCGAGAAAAAGAAAAATGAAGAGTAATACTTGGGATTAATAGGAAATCAGGAAAAATAACAAAATGGAGAGGTGAAGATGTATGAAACATTGAATGGAGGAAGACGAACCCTAAATTTGAAAGTAGAGTGGAGGGAGGAAGAAGAATGTGGGTCGCGGAAATCGAAGATTGAAAGAGTGCCATCAGCGGAACCAGCAGCGAGTCTCATACCAGAGTAGTTCCAGGATGAGCAAGTTGTGCCATTTTCAAGAGTGCAAAACTCCTTCGCCATCTCTCTCTCTCTCTAGACTGCACTGCTGTGAAACTCCCCAAAACAGAAAAGCCTGATTCCGGGGTTTTAGGTTTCAGACTTTTTTTCTTGGTAAGCTAGCTTTTAGATTTAACTCTCTCATATGGGTTTTATAAGAGATACGGTAGAAAAGTGATTCTGTAATGTTATAGATATTCGTTTTATGTGTCTAATTTTTTTTGCTGCGGGTCCCATAAAATATTGTGTGTAGGAAATTTTTTTTCTGTCATGTTAAGTGATAGATGCAAATCTCATAAAGTATAAACCGTGCCCAACAAAGTGCAAAATTTATTTATGTAAAAAAAATTCTACGTACAAATTTTAACTGAAATTATTTTATTTTGGCAAGTGAACTTTATATTTGTCTCCTCTACACAAAATACAAGGAGAAAAGGTAAGAAAAAAACTAAAGAACACAGTAAATTCATTTAAATTGAAACAAACTTATGTTAAAAATAATTAATTTTTCCTTTATTTGATGTAATCATCTTGATTTCAAAGTGAGATTAATAGGTCTTATTTATCATTTCAATTGTTAATTTTCATTCATATCACGATTGTAATTTATTGAGTTATATTAATTAATTATTAATTTCAAATAAACAATAATCATCTATTGGCGAAAATCAACCGATGAGTTATGGATTAAGACTTATTAATCTTGAAGTGGTGTCAAAACATCCTCTCTCTTGGTATAATCTGGAGGTATCTTTATTCAACCTTTTAGTCACTTTATTCTCGGAGTATGGCCCGAAGGCTACCCCTCATTGAAACAACAGGTGCATTGAACTTGGCTACCAGATAAAGAATTAGACTAATCCCTCAACCTTTTAGTCACTTTATTCTCGGAGTATGGCCCGAAGGCTACCCCTCATTGAAACAACAGGTGCATTGAACTTGACTACCAGATAAAGAATTAGACTAATCCCTATTTGAGAAGAGAGATATGTCCTCTGACCCCTAAAAATTTTCCAAAAATTTGCTTGAGTCAATGTTTGAACCCTTGACCTAAGCAAATTCTAAGGAGCTCAGTTGCAAAGTGAGCTACCTTTAGAGGTTTCCTCCCTCTTCTTATATTATCTATGAGTATATTAGATTTTAGGAGAAGTTCAAAAAAGACTCATAATTTTTGCTTCAAAATCATATAAACATCCTATACTTTTTCTTATCATTCACATCCCTTGTAATTTTTCTCATAGGGGATTACTATGTGTCTATGTCCATTTTTCCCATGTGAACAATTAAAAAACACTAAGTGATTAAAAAAATACAAGGGATAAGTGATAAAAGATTAAAGAAAAAATTATTTATTCTTTAAAATGACACAACTTGTGTCATTTTACTCTCACGAAGAGGGGAGACTCATATCTTTATTTTTTTATCCACTCCCCCCATGATCTATCTCTTTTTCGTACTTAAAATGATATAACTTTATATCCTTTAAAATGACACAGAATTTTCCCAAAATTAATATATAAGGGGGTTTAAACTTTTCCTTTACAACAATCTAAAACATGAAAAAACTTATGTAAAGAACAATATGAAACTCAACAATCTAATGCGATATATCACCATTGAAAATAAATAGTGTTCTATTAAACATCATCCACATGTGTCTTTTATTGTTGTTATTTATGTGTCTTACATGTGCATTGATTGTAAGGGTGTTTATCAACCGATCGAAACAGATTCAAACCGTGGTGACCGAACCAAATAACCGAAAATTGAAAAAATGAAAATTGAAAATCGAAAAAAGAACCAAAAAATTCAATTGGATTTGGTCGGTTTTGGATGGATTGGTGAAAATCGATCCAATGATTCCCTAATCTATCGATCTACCTACTTGGGTCTTTCCCCAATCATAACCTAAAAATCATATAACAAAATTCTAAATCCAATACCTATTAACCCATTATGTTGGAGAAAGTAGGTTGTGCTTGATTTATATTATACTTTTTTTTGGTAAGATACATAATATATTTTTATTACATGGGTTATTATTGTACAACAACTTCTCTATAGGATGAAAATTTGGGTTACTTCGTATTTTAGGTAACCATATTATAATTTTTTGTTGAAGGTAAAAGATGGTAATTCAACTTTTTATTGTACAATGCTTCTGGATTGCAAAATAATCATCGTACAAACTTTACAAAGCCGATACCTACAAAAGATATGTTATTTGCACAATAATCATCATACAAATCTCAGGCTTTTCAAAACACCTAAAACTAATCCAATCAAAATCAAATAAAATTAGATTGGATCTGATTTGAAAAAAATTCAAAACGAATGGATGATTATATGATTAAACCGAAGGGATTGAATCAGATGATTTTTTCTTCCAAAATCGATCCAATTCAAACCGCGAACACCCCTAATTGATTGTATCGGAATAACTCATTGTTATACACAAATAGATATTAAAGAAAAAACTATCTCGTCACGCACTAGAGATTAGTCCCATAACCATTTCAAAGATCCAAAGCTTGTGGCTCACATAAGGTCTTCTCTTAGGGGTGTAAATGAGTTAGCCAGTCTAACATAGGCCTACAACTCGGCCTAAATTAGGTCAGACTTTGCCTATTACATATAGTCAAATATAACACGCTCAAGCCTAAAAAAAAAACTATTTAGAAAGTAGTTGTAGGCTTTTTTTATACACCGGATCTATAAGCCTACAGGTCAGCCTATATTTTATTATTTATTTTAAATAAAATAAATAAAATTATCTTTTGAATAATAAAGTAATGTTATTTTAATTATTAAATACCTAATAGGCTTAAATAAGATAACAGTCCTAGGCCAAAGTTCTTTTTTTCTAAATATAGAAAAGACCAGCCTTATAATTTGGACGTACATAAGACTAACAGACTAGACAAAGTCTAAAGTATTTTACATAGGCCTGACCTATTTAAGCCAAAGCCTAACCTAGCCCAACTTATTTACTCCCCTTCTTGTGGGGATGCCTCAAGGAACCCATTCGCTTCGAATAGATAATTAAGGTTGGTATAAAAAAAAAAATCAATTGTTACCCAACTTGTTAATTTTTTTTATTTTAATCATGTCTATTTATTTTTTAATAGATTAAGATTAATATTTTAAAAATAGAAGGCTAAAACAATATAAATAAAGCACACGTTAACAAATATATTTACATTTCACAAAAGCAAAAATCAAAAACTTTACACTATCTAATCCTAATTTTTTTGTTTTTTTTTTTTTTTTGTAATATGTAAGGCTAATCTAATCCTAATTTAAGTACATCGCATGGGTGTAAAAAAACATTATGAAACATTATGATATTCATCTCAATTCTTATTTTCACAACGAGACATTAAAACTATTTCCTTTTGACAACAAATTTTAGCGAATCTTGAACATAATACCTTTTATTTGTAATGTACATTTGCTTGTTAGTTCCATATTATTTCTCCCATCAAGTTTTATGTTTATTTTTACAATTGATGTAAAGTAAAAGTACAAAAAAATCTCATATGGTTCATTTTTTCTAACACTCATTCTCTTGTTATTTTATTTTAATTATTTACCTCTCCTGTGTAATTGTGTTTTTTACTTGTTCATTTGGGCAAGATGGGCAAATCACTCTAATATTTAACAGCGTTAAAGGTGAAATTGAATGAAAAAAAAATCATAAAAGAAATAAATAACAGGAAAAAATACGAGGCTAAATAATTTCGAACCAAATTATAGGAGAATTTTTTATTTTTTCCTTAATTTTTTAAAAAATATTCATTTTGATGCTTTCAAAAATATACGAATCATGCATAAAAAAATACATATCTTTAATTTAATTAAATATATATATATATATATATATATATATATATATATATATATATATATAGAGGATCTTTTGACATTAGTGTCAAATTTCAAACTTGACACCTCATCTGATAGCAGTTAGATCAAAAAAGATCGATGGTATCACATGCTTGCAAATCAGAGTCGTTGATCATTTTTTATCTAACGGCTATCAGATGAGGTGTCAAATTTGAAATTTGACATCGGTGTCAAAGGATCCTACCTCACACACACACATATATATATATATATGGGAAAAAAGTTTCCGATGTTACATTAGATAACTTTATCTAATGTTCATCGAAACGACGTCGTTTTGGGTTGAAAAATTAAAGAATTAGAGTGATAAAGACTATCTAAAGTAACATCAGAAAAAACAAACCCATATATATATATATGGGTTCGCTTTTTCTGCCGTAACCCAATACGACGTCGTCTTGGAGCGGAAATCATGGTTTTTTTATAATTTGAATTTATTTTAGGGTTATAATAGTCTTTATATTTATAATTTTTTAAGATTTCAATACCAAAACGACATCGTTTTGGGAATAAATGCAGATAACTTATCTGCATTAACTGCAGAAACATTTTTCCCTATATATATATATGGGTCGCTTTTTCTACAGTCAATATAGATAACTTATCTACAGCGAGCCCAAAACGACGTTATTTTGAGATGGAAATCAAGGTATTTTTGTAATTATAATTTGTTTTAGGGTTATAATAGTCTTTTTCTTTATAATTTTTTAATTTTTCAACCCAAAATGACGTCATTTTGGCAGCGAATGTAGATAACTTATCTAAATTGCTTTTAGAAACATTAAAGCCTATATATATATATATATAGGGTTCGTTTTTTCTGCGGTTACTACAGATAAGTTATCTGCAGTACGCCCAATACGACGTCGTTTTGGGGCGGAAATAATGGTGTTTTTGTAATTTTAATTTATTTCAGGGTTACAATAGTCTTTATATTTATAATTTTTTAAGATTTAAGTACCAAAACAACGTCGTTTTGAGAATAAATGCAGATAATTTATCTGCATTAACTGTAGAAATATTTTTCCCTATATATATATAGTGTTTAAAAACTCGGCTCGGCCATCGACCCGGCCGAGGTCAAGGGTCAAGGGGTCACGGGGTCACTACGCTGACCCGGTTTTATATATTAAAAAATAAATACTTATATCCTATATGAAAATATTAAAAAACAAATCCCCAATCATCAAAGATTCGAAATATACTTAACATAATTCACCAATTACAACCACAAGTCAATATTACACAACTAATTAAAGTAGATACCAAAGTACAAAACTCATATTCTAATGTGGTCATTATGTAGACTCGGTTCTGCCTCTTTTGATAAGTACCTGACAAAGGAAAACTTAAAGAAGTAAGAATGAGTTTTTGTTTTCCATCGATGACTGTAAGGATTTATTTTGAATGGGTAAAATTCTTACCTTTTATAGAAGATTCACGGCAGCGAAATGATGATTGAAGACAACTAAGTCATGGGAGAGAGAACGATTAGATTTAAGTTTGCAAGTATTTTTATTTTATTTTTTTTAATAAAATGATGTTGTTTCATGGAATTAAAAAAAAAAATGTCGTGACCCCCTTTGGTCCCCTCTGACCCGGGAGTCACTGAAATCCGGCTAGATTTTAGGGGTCGGAGGGGTCGATATGCATATAGGGTCCAACTTGTGACCCCAACCCTCAGAGGGAGGGTGAGGCTTGACCCGGGTCAACCTGGGGGTGAGGTGGGGTTTTAAAACACTGGGCATAATCTTTTTACACTAGTGTAAGAGTGATAAATCTCACATTCAATTTTAACTGTTGATTTTGTATATCTAAAGGTTATAATTTATTGAGAATTAATAAATTAATTAATAAGAATAATTTAATTAATAACAATATTTTGATGAACGAAAATCAACGATTAAAATTGAGTGTAATATTTATTATTCATACTTTTACATTTGTATATCCCATATATATATATATATGGAAAAAATGTGTGTCCTTCTAAAGGACACAAACTTAGATTCTTTTAAAAGGGAGATAGACACAAAGAGGTATGAGTCCCACTGAAAAAAAGACAAAAAAAAGTAACTTTGACACTGGTATGAAATTTGAAGTTTGACACCTCATCTGACAGTTGTTAGATAAAAAAAGATTAATGGTGTCACATGCTTACAAATCAGAGTCGTTGATATTTTTTGATCTAATGACTATTGGATGAGGTGTCAAATTTAAAATTTGACACTGATGTCAAAGGATACTACCTCATATATATATATATATATATATATATATATATATATATATATATATATTATATTTCGTTTTTTCTAAAGTTACTTTAAATAATTTTGTCTAATATTCACCGAAATGACGTCGTTTTGGGGCAGAAATCATAATGTGTTTGTAATTTTAATTTATTTCAGTGTTATAATAATTTTTTAATTTTTCAAAACAAAATGACGTCATTTTGATAAACATTAGACAAAATTATTTAGAGTATCATTAGATATTTTTTCCCTGTCTTATCTAAACCATTCAATTCAAATTGTTGACGATGTTTCTTGGAGTTTATTTTTATTTTTGTTTTATTGTCATGGATGACAAAGGAAAAGATTTTTTTTCTTCAGAAAAGTAACAGAGAAAAATATACTTAATCATAATCGGTTATATTTATCACCAATTTAAATTAATTTTTATCATTACCCAATTAAAATTAGTTCAACACCTGTAATCTTTCACTCATTTCCTCTTTTAATTTAATGATAATTCATAATAGAAATAGTAGTAAAATGAGATAAGAACAAACAGGTAAGTATAGCTGACCTCATTCGTTTATCAAAAAAAAATAAAAAAAATAGCTGACCTCATTCATGGGACTACCATCATTTGAGTAGGAAAAAAAAAGGAAATTAAATCTCATAAACATGTAATCTTTATATTCAATTTCAAAATTTATGTAAATTGAAATTTTTTTATGGCCCACATCCGCTCGAAGCCGTGCAAAGTTCGCAACAGAGGAGAGGCAGGCATTGCCGCATTGCCACTGAATTAATAAACGAACCCACCGAAGTACTTCATGGACCTACCCTTTTATTTCATAAAATGAACATGTAATATTCGCTTTCTGTGCCCAATCTTCCTATTTAATGTGAACCCCATCAGATAAAGGTCCCATTCCAATCTTCGTATTTAACGTGATTCCCATTAGTAAAGGCCCCATTCCTTCACATCTTCTTATTTAATGTGAACCCCACCAGTAAAGGCGCCATGCCTGTACCAAGATACATATCTAATTTTGATATGTTTTTAAAAATTATGAGATATTTGAAAAGTGGGAAAAAAAATTTTATTCCTATATAAAATTTAGAAGCCTTATTTTTTTTTATCTCAATTATTGATTTTCGTCCAATTGTCAGTTATTTGAAATTAATAATTAATTAATTTGTATAACTTAATAAATTATAACAATTAAATGAATAAAAATCAACTCTTAAGATAAAAAGTAAGACTTCTAAATTTTATACTGAAGTCAAAAGATTCCCCCAAACTTGTTAACTTTATATATATTACTCTGTTTATCGGTGCCTTAAAGTTTATTTTTATGTGTAATTTTGTTTACATTATTACTTAATCTTATATATGTTAATACATTATCCAATAAGTTTAATTATAATACTATTAGGAACTTTAGAAGGAAAAAGGATTAAATCTAATTTTTTCTTAATTGTTGTATTTAATTATCTATTTACATATTATATTTTCTCTCCCCTTACATTTTGAATTAAAATATTATAAAATATTCAAAATAAATAATATTTTAATATATTTTTCAAAATGGGAAAACATATAGCCCATTGCTATTTTTGTTGAGTCTTGCATTGGAAATGCGAGCATCCCAATACATAAGAGAGGGAAAAAAAGGGGTGATCTACGACTTTGTTGTATTTGTTTGGTATCGAACTTCCCAATGCATAAAGTTTTAAAAAGGATCGAACATCCACAATCAATGTTACATCGAAACTGTAAAAAATTAGATTGGTATCGTTAATGTTTTATTGACTCATGAGACTCTAATTCGTTGTATTTGATCTACGACTTTGTTCATTGATCAGCGATGGATCCACCATCTCGTGGGAAGGAAAGGAGTTAACATTCAACCTCGATGTGAATCCATCTAATTAAAGTAAAAGCAGACATCTCCGAATCGATGCCAAACCTAGATTGATACAATTATCTACAACTATACATAGTATTTGTTCAAAATGTTCTTTCGATTCCTTCTCATTTTAGTAACATCACAAAATGGCCATAAAGTCTCCTTAGTCTGAAATATAATCCTCTTTGATTTAAATTTTCGGACAGTTTATTATTAGAACTTAAAAAAAAAAATTATTTGCAAAATTAAAAAAAAAAAAAACATTATCAAACTTGAACATGGGCGAGTTGAAAAGTCAAGCTAACCTTACATTATCTTTAAGAAAAGTTCACCAATGTCCAATGTCCATGTGGTTTAGTGATTTACTCCAGAATCACTTATGTCCTTGTGATTTTTTTTTCTTATTACATATGCCCCTGTGGTGTGTAAAAGGATATGTTTTTTAATCACATATGGCCATGTGATTTTCTTATTTTTTACAAAGCACAGAGGCATATGTGATAAGAAAAAAATCAATCACAATAGGGGCATAAGTGATTCTGGATTCATTGGTGAACTTCTCCCTTATTTTTATTAATGGCACATAAGGTTGCAGATTCCTAAGCGATCAATGATTCAAAGTTGAAACATTAAACAAAAAATAATAAAATTGCATCAGAACTATGTACTTAAAACTGAAATCTTGAATTACCAAAAAAAAAACTGAAATCTTGCACACGCTAATTTACATGGTCTAATTGATACGTTACGACTCTAACTAAGTTAATTTACAATAATTAATTAATTAACATCTAAAAGACTAAAGCCATTTATTTCTCCTAAGTACACGAAATACCGATAGCGGTGGCGGTGAACCGCTCGGAAGCTGATCTTCTGACCAAGGAAGAGATTTCCGGCGAAAGTGAACCGATCTCAAATTCTGGAACCTCGGGGATGGTGGAGAGAACCGGTCCAGACTTATCGTAAAGCACGTAGAAACGCTCTTTGGAGTTTTTGTCTGGCACTTTGGAAACTTGTAGTAGTGCTGTGTTGTTGTTGGTGCTAGAGATTGTGGATTTATTGCTGGAAGAAGACTTGAAAACTGAGCGAAGGAATTTTTGAAAGGAGCGAGAGATCTTAAAGGGCTTTTTGGATATGATAGACGAAGGTGGTGGTTGTGGTTGTTGCTCTGGCAACGGCTGAAGTGGGAATCGACGTTCAGGTAAACGAGACATTGAAAGGGTTCTGGGACAATTAGCTATAGCTGAGTCAAGTTGGCGTTTGAAGGAGTTGAGCTCGAATGAGTCATAGAGTGTGCTGCCACAATCCCACAATTTACTATTGTCCAAAACACATGATGATGACTTTGCCTTTGAAATTTGGTTTTGGTTTTCTTCTAGGATTAGTTTCTCCATATTATGGCTTGTTTCTTGTGTTTGAGCTATTATACACTACAGAAAATTGGCATCCTAGGATACTGTTTTTTTTTTTTTGTATAAATGAAAATTAAATAGGAGAAGATTCGAGTGTGTGTGAGAGAGAGAGAGAAAAGAGAGGGTGAGGTTTGATCGCTTTTCTAATGGTTGGTGAAGGATCAAACGCGTTAGTTATGACTTGAAACCAGAAAGGTTACTTACTATCCTTATAAGCTTTCCACGTCCAGCATATACGCACCATTAAATCCGTGGGAGCGCTGTTCATATATTGCTGATGGTTACTCGCTAAATATTGGTCAAATAAAGATATTTAAGTTACAGATAAGCTTTAATTATTTAAGCGGCGTTTGTTAAATGAGAACTTTTTTTATCCACAAATCACGATTTTAAAAAATATGATGTAAACATTCAGTTTATGAAAATATCCGAAAATTAAAAGTTTTGAAATATTTTTGTAACAAACGCCCCCTTAAAATATTCTTTCAATAGCATAATTTTTTTTTGTTAACTAAGGTATCATGCAGCCGACAGCCGAAGACTAATTCTAGGTGGGAGATCATATTAAGTGGATAAATCTCTCCGAATAAAACTTTTTTCATACAGCCTAGCCTACTTTAATATAGTGCGAATTGATTTAATAATTAAAATCAATATATAAATAAATGAGAACAGGTGGGAACGGGGTACGTGTAATAATAAAAAGGAACCCTTTGATCGTGGGTGTGTGTATTATGTAATATAATATAATATATAATAGATACGCGTTTGTTAGCACGATTTTCATGATTCATTTAAGATTTTAATTAAATAAGAAATATGTTAGTTATGAACTTATGGGTTGTTCAAAAGTATTAACTTTTGTGAGATCCATACTTGGTTTTAGATGGACCAGCGTATTATTATTTTTTTATGTTAATTTGTAGACAGAAGGGGAAAAAAATTAAAAATTAATTGTTTAAATGTAGGCTACGAAGAAAAATTTGCAAGATCTCTATAACCTCAACTGTTGAAGTTTCATTGGTGGAATAATTTACGTGCAAAATAAAATAAAATAAAAATGAAGCATTGATTGAGTGTATTATTGGAAGAACCCGAAAGTATGCGTTTTGAAGATTCTTACTCCCTATAATTAATAAGCTACAAACATCAAAAACAAATAAAAATGAAGCATTGATTGAGTGTATTATTGTGTTCGACTAAAGTTGAGAAAGTTCTGTTAGGAATGTGGCTTCCATACTCAAGAGGGGTGAATTGAGTATTACAAGATTTTCGCAAAAGCCCCCTTCTAGTTTCTAAATAATCATTTCGAGCAAACTTTGATATGTGAAAAGGTAATTCAGACAATCCATAATGTATAATATAACACAATTGTAGAACTTATACTGGCACATACAAGATATAAAAGAATCAATTAAAGTGCTAGAATTAAAGAGCTTAGAGTTTAGAGAATTGCTAACACAATATATCCTGGTTCGGTCACCACCACTTGTGACCTACGTCCAGACTGAAGCCGCTCGATCAACTCTTTCACTAACGGTCAAGCTTCACGGGTGCTTGACAAACCTTTACAATCTTCCAAGATTTCGGGTTCTTGGATACCTTTCAATCTCCAAGTTTACGGGTACTTGGTAACCTTACAATTCACTCCAAATTTACTTAGGTATTTGGCTACCTCTCAAACAATGGGTCTCACAACCCTTTCAACTCAATAATACAAGGAGGGAAATATTTGGAAATGAATATACACTCTCAAAGTGTGGATATACAACTTGAAGCACTATGGGTATATGGATTTTCAAGATATGAGCTCAAATATGTTTGATCATTGAAAGATATGAAAGAATATGCAAATAATAGTGTAGAAGCTCTCAAATCATCCTTATGATGTGTAGGAATGGTGATCAATACGTTTTAGGGTCATAAGGAATGTATTTATAGTGTTTCCATTGAAAACTAGCCGTTTATAGCCGTTTATGACCGTTTTATGCATTCTGCCCAGTAAGTATTCGAATACTTTTCGTGTGGTATTCGAATACTTCATTTATAGCCGTTTATAACCGTTATAAGCCTTTTTCCCAGCAAGTATTCGAATACTTTTCGTATGGTATTGAATACTTCATCTGGTATTCGAATACTGCATCCGGTATTCGAATACTTTATTGACAGCAAGAACACTGTTTCGTATTTTGGGCATAACTTGAGTTATACTTGTCGGATTGATGTGATCTTGGTCTCGTTGGAAAGATAAAAGAAAGATCTACAACTTTTATGAAGACCACAAGATCCAAATCCATCATCTTAGATACGAAAAATTGTATGGAAGGCAGCAGCAAAATTAAGCAACAAATTTTAGGTTCAAATGTGTTCTAGCTTGCTTCCAACCACTTTTTGTGAAAAATCTTGACTTGATAAATATGTTTTGAAGTTGTAAAATATGTCAAAGATCTTTTCCTCGGATTTTTCAAATTTATTTCAAGTATATAAAGATTATGATTATGCAATTTGAAAAAACACGTTTACCTTGAGAAAAACTTTGAACTCATGCAATGCAATCTACCATATACCCTCACATATATTCTAAGTCCTAAATATATATTCCAAATATGTTTTTAGACTTAGCTTTATGTCTTGTGTCTTGGATCTTTTCTTGAACTTGATGCTTTGACTTGTTGGATATGACAATGCTTGACATTTTGTTGGTTTTGATCATTTTTCATCATGGTTAGTTATCTTTGATCTTGGTGTTGCTCTTCTAATTATTCCTTGTTGCTCTTGATCCAACAATCTTGCCACTTTGATATAACATTACTCTTCTTGTGTGGCTACATCATACATCTTCAATATCCACATACGGTTAATGCTTTTTGCTCTTGACCAAAGCTCTTCTCTTTTTGTTGTTGCCATTTTGTTATCATCAAAACATACCTTGTATCTACAAGTTCATGTTATTCGAAACAAATAAAAACAAGCAAATGCCCCTGTTGATTACAAAAAAAAAAACAAAAAAAAAAAAAAAACAAGCAAAGGAATTGCTTAGTCCTATTATGCATAGGGGAAATGAACTCTTTCCCCCTAATTAAGAACTTTATACTGACCCATTTTAATCGACTGATTCTATTAATAGTAATTATTGAATTGGTGACAGTAATATTGACTTAGGAGTATATTCTCAATGTTGAGATAGTAGATACTCCTTTATTTAAAAAAGGAAAAAATTATTTTTATGGGTCTAATATTTCTGTTTTGATGCAATTTTTTTTTGTGTCACACTCGTGTAAAAGTAAATGAGTCTTATTATTCTTTTCTCTCTCTTCTCTATACAATGAGACTCACTTATTTTTATGTGAGCGTGATATAAATTTCTTTTGCTGCAAAAAAAAAAAAGAATAAACATTTTTCACTACTTCTATATGATATAACTGAAAAAATAGTACAATAAATGTTAGTTGAATTATTGTTTTTTTTTTTAATTTTAACAAATAATATACTTTTGTAATTTATATTAGGCTTTTTTTGGGTACGGATATTAGGCCTTTAATTTAGCTCAAAAAATATTTTTGATTATTGAAAATAAATAAAATCAAATAAAATTTAGACCGGTTTCTACCAATTTTCAACTATTTAATATATTTTTTAGGAAAAAAACTACTCTTATGCTACATGTGATAATTTTCTCTCTTACACACCACACCTTCGATAACTGTGCCACCTTTTTCTTTTTATTTTTCAGATGGTGGAACCCACAAATTTGTTTCTATGACATGAGATAACTTATCTCCTTTAATATGAGATTAATAAAACCCATTCTTTTATCATGTTATCTTTGTAGTATTTCATTTATATTTTGGTCGAACCAAGAAGTCGGATCCGATTATTATATCAATCATGAGTAGAATCTGGATTTTTATTTTTTTAGTAAAGTATTTTTTAGGTCCTCAAAAAATATTATGGTGCCTAATTTAATTCCTTAGTAAAAAAGTCAATTCATAATCCATCTAAAATTCAAAATAGACCCATATTAGTCATTTTGATGGATTAACATAAATCTTCTTTGAATTTTAAAGGAACCATAATTTCAATTAAAGGGATGTGTTTTGAATTTCAGATAAATCACAAGTCTATTTTTTTTTTCTAAGAAATTAAAATGGATCCTAAAATTTTAGCAAAGACCCAAAATATACTTTCCTCTTTATTTTATTTTTCACTTTTGCTTATCATCATTTATCCCTTGGCCCAGGTTGATCGTGTATGAGTTTAGCAGCCCAAATCTTCAGAATTATCAGTGGGCCTGAGATTGTATGAAATCACCGAATGCGTTTTGCAGCACTATATCGTCCAAACGAACACTAATTGTATAAGGGCCTTGGTCAAATACAAAAATAAATGGAACCAAATATAGAAGGGCTCCAATGGGAAAAATTTAATATGCTCCATATTCATCATTTATTCAATGATCTCTTTTTTATAAGTGATTTTTTTTTATCCTTATTTTTTTGATTTTTTTCCCCTTTGTCCATCTTTTTTTTCCATTTTGGGTAGGGACCACCATGGTCCCGGCCCAAAAAAAATCTTCTCTCCAACAATGGCATTCATTTTGTTTGTTTATGTGTTGTGTGTCTCACAGTTTTGTGTATTGTTTAATGATTTATTTTATTTTATTTTTAACTAAGGTTTGAAGTACAATGAGCTGTGATGTCTCCCGTTCATAACTTTGCCCCTATTGTAGTAGTAATTTATTTATTTTTTCTTTCCTCATATCATTGGTGGTTAAAAAAAAAAAGGAAAAAAGTGATCCCCTTAAGCAAATTGAATATTTAATATTTCTTCATCATTTAGTCAATAAAATTGATAATAAATCAAAATTAAACTGACGTGCAATAAAAGAAACTTGATAATAATCATAACTAAAGAAATTACATTAGAAAATCTAAAAGGCATTAATTCATTCTACTTTACAAGGAATGACCATTCCCCCAACTAAGAAGGAATGACCATATATTTTGGTCTTTCACTAATCAAGACTTTGACTGTTACATGATTTTTGCATACCAATGAACGAAAGAAAAAAAAAGGAAACAAAACAATAGCAAAGAATGCTCATTCTTATGGAGTATAGACAAGAATGGACTTCCCACTTACATGTACTAAATAGTAAATGCAAGTTCTATGAGCTTAGTATTATGCTAGGACAGTGCTTTTATCTCTGTGCAGAAGTATTTTTAGTGCTAGAGTGACCATACTATTATAATTATGTATTTTGGAGTATACATAGTTTTAATATTAAAGTTATTTTTTTTTTCTCTTCATAAATTTGTCGGTTGACATATAGAGAAAAAAATATAATTTTAATATTATAATTATATACTTCCCGTAATACATAGTTATAATAATACTGCACGCATTGAAAATGTTCTGTGTGCCTTCTTCCATTTTCTTAATTAAAATTGCCTCTGTGGAGAACCATGTTAAGGAAACTAATTCTCGCTGTCATATGAATTATGTATCCATTTGCTCATTCAACAACGTTATTGTCAAATAGCTTAAATCGGCTGGCATCAAGAACCAATTTCCTTATAGAAGAGAATGCGCCCATTATTCCAACACCCGAGAAGACCACCATAATTGAGATGTTAATCCAATAAGTGAAGGATGACTTTTGAGGCTTGAATGTCATGTTGTATAGAAGCATAGGCAGAATGAAATCCAGAGGGATGAAACCAATAGCACCAACCACACCGTTGATGTCTCCAAAAAATGGCAGCATAGCTGCCACAATCCCACATAATATCATGTAAATTGTTCTAAGAATTATGCGAGGAATAAGATTTCTTTTGGAAAACATCCCCTGATCCACGTCGGCTGATTTCTTCTCCATTATCTCATAAGCCACTTGAGAATAAACCTGTTATACGTTGAGATAAACATTCAATGGCAAAACTTAGTATTGTTTGATAACACTTTCCACCGATAAAGAACCACTTCAACCCAGAAAGACTTTTGGGCGAGAGCCTTATTTAATGATTTATATTATATTTTCTAACACCCCTCCACGCAAGAGTCCTTTGGGTTTAAAACGTGGATATGACACAAGTCCATTATTGGTCTGCTTTGTGCTGCACAAGCTCATTTTTTTAATTCCACCTGAAAGCGGGGGCGGTGAGGATCGAACCGTGACCTCATGGTCACTAAAACTTTGATAGCATGATAAAGAACCAATTCAACCCAAAATATTAAGATTTTTGAGTAAAAACCTTTTTTAATGATTTATATTATATTGTGTAACTAAAGGAGAACTTTGTGAGGTTAATTACCAGGGCAATGGCAAAGAGCTGAAGAAGAACAAAGATGACTCCAAGGCCAAGGACCCAAGTTGGAGCCAAAGAAGGTCCATCATCGGGCATCAAACTCTTTAGAATGTTAGAATTGGACTTGTTTCCAAACGTCCAATATCCAGAAACTGCAGCTGAGTAGAAAGTCACGCCAATTACAGCATAGCACATACAAAGGCCTTTTACCATCTTCCCAGTGACAGGGGGCGCTAGAGTTGCCTGTATTCAAAATGACATGTTCAGAGTAAGGTCCAAAACCATTTTTAAAATAAGAGTAGTTTTACTAAATATCTTGAAGCCTCTATTCTCTCTTGAAGCTACATTTTCCACCTAATTTGGAAGTATTTTATATGCCTCCTCGGCAAAATGATTTTTTTTCTTATGTAAGATACCGGAATAAATTATTTCAACTTGGTAAAAAGAACTGTACGTACTTGTATCTCAGGTAATATGCCATTCCCAAATATTGCTGCAAGTATGGAGAGGGAAGTGAATGCGCTGAAAGCCCTTGCAGACTTCTTAGGTTCTAAGGAATAGTCCCTTGGAGGGGCGTTTTTCGATGTACCTACAAAATGGTTAAAAATTGATTAAATAATTGAAACATTTCAATGAACCCAAATGTTGAAGGTACCCAATTATGTCTCGAACTATTTGAAAATATACTTACTTTGTTAAGAAACTGAAAAATAAAAACACGCCCAGAGAACAATAATTGTTGATGTTCAGGCAAGTGAACTATATCTTAATTAAAAAACTCCCCATTTTTTGATACTCTAAGAGGGGTTCTATTTATCTTTAAATAAAATTTGATACAGAAGAGTTTAATAACAAATATAATTCCATGTTATGATAAGGATAATTCTTATTTTTCTCAATCCTAACTAAATTGGATTTAGTATAAGATATCACATCTTTATTTGTTATCTTATGATATCTCTGTTTATTATCCTCCAATCTTCCAACAAACTTCCTGTAGGAAAATATACTTTCTGCATTAGTTAAACTTTACTGACTTATTGAAGCAACTTATAAATAGTTCATGGGATAAAAGGATCTTCGATCAAGAACTAGAATCGAAAGAGAATTCATGAACCTATGGCAAGATACCAAGGTATTCCTGGTGAGTGGTGACAACTTATGTAAAAACTGTAATTTTGAATTATCGTATTCACAATATAGCACAACAAAAATAAAGAGAACCAATATTAAACCTCTGATTGTTTGCAATATAAATGTAATTAATGGGTACGGAGTTATTAATACCTGCATGAATGCAGGCACCAACTACAAGAGCGGTGTAGCCCAGGCTGAGGAACAGAGAACACAAGTTGATGTGTCTCAAAGAATGGAAACTGGGAAGCTGAGATAGAACTATCATTATCACTGTCACCATTGCTATAAAGTCGTACAATTTCAGGGATCCGTGTGGTGAAATACTGGAGTACAGGATCTTCCACAATACAAAGGAATAGCAAAAAAGTTAATTGACAAAATTTAAAATTGAAATACTATCACGAAAATCATTTGCTTACCACATGAATCAACTTAATTAGCTAATTAGCTTAGAATTGATGCTAGTAAGATATCTTTTGCTTAATATTTCATCCAGGACGGCCAGACATTAGTGCTTCAGAATTTTACAGAGCAACTTGATTTGTCCTTCGCATATAGATCTTGACTTAGGATCTTTATAAGCAGATAATAGATCAGCAATAAATAAAAGATATATATATTTTTTTTTCAGAATAGCTAATGTGGTGTAAAAGCTTAAAATTATAATGTAAAATTATCTTTAGTTCGGGTAATTAATATCCTGCTATGGTAAGAGATTGTGTATGTGTACAGATGATTCAAATAAATTACATGGGGGAGTTTCCAAAGCTCAGTCTTTATAACTGTTGTTTTAGCACAAGGTACAGATACTAATAGAGTCCATTTTATTCAATAACTTAACTATTAGGAAGACTTCGCAAAGATCCAGAATAATTCGTTGCTTCCAAAGGATCTAAATTAATTTTGCTAATAAATAATACGAATTCCTCTGCCAAAAAAATAAAATAAAAAAATCCAACTCCATTCATGGGTCAAAAACGAAATTGATAGTATAAACATAATAAAGTATATTAGAATTTAACATTGATTCATCCTTTGTTCTAGCTACTACCATGAAATATATATATATATATATATATATATATATATATATATATATATATATATATATATATATATGAGGCGGGATATTCTTACACCGGTGTAAGGGTTAGAAGTCTTACACTCAATCTTGACCATTGATTCACTTATATCTAATGGCTTACATTATTAAAGAATTAGAGCTCTTAGATATAAATGAGATCAACGGACAAGATTGAGAGTGTAACTTATACTGGTATAAAAAGATACTGACCATATATATATATATATATATATATATATATATATATATATATATATATTCTATATATATATATATATATATATATATATATATATATATATATATACATGAGAAATAACTTTTTTATGTTATTATAGGAAAATAATTATTTCATGTAGTATAAACAAAATTACAAGTGAGATCTACAAATAAGAGGAGAAAAAAAAACAGAGGTGGAACCACCCCTCTTTTATGTACGTAGAAAATTTGTTTTATTTATATAACATAAGAGATATATAACTTTATATATATATATATATATATATATATATATACATATATGTATATATATACATATATATATATATATATACATATATATATATATATATATATATATATACATATATATAAATATATATATATATATATACATATATATAAATATATATATATATATATACATATATATAAATATATATATATATATATACATATATATAAATATATATATACATATATATAAATATATATACATATATATAAATATATATACATATATATAAATATATATACATATATATATATACATATATATATATATATATGATCCTTTGACACTAGTGTCAAATTTGAAATTTGACACCTCATCTGATAGCCGTTAGATAAAAAAAGATCAATGGTGTCACATGCTTACAAATCAGAGTCGTTGATTTTTTTGAATCTAACGACTCTCAGATGAAGTGTCAAAGGATCCTACCTCATATATATTTAAGGATTTATTTTTTCTAAAGTTACATTAGAAAAAAAGGATTTGGGAGAGCCACCCCGAAAAGGTCCAACAGTACTCGATAGGGATTAGTCTTCGGTTACGGCCGGAGGATACCTTTGAATTTATTCAAAAAAAGTTACATTAGATAACTTTATCTAATATTCATCAAAACAACATTATTTTGTGACGTAAATCATGGTATTTTTGTAATTTTAATTTATTCCAGGGTTATAATAGTTTTTATCTTTTTAATTTTTTAATTTCTCAACCCCAAAACGACGTCGTTTCGATGAACATTAGACAAAGTTATCTAAAGTAACATTAGATATTTTTCCCCCTATATATATATATATATATATATATAATAGCAAATAAGGTTTTTCACTTTTAATAAAATCTTTAAATTGATTTTCTAATAATAGATTCAATAAAGGAGTTAATGTTTCTTTGCAAATTAAAGATAACTTTATATCCTGAAAAGTAGGTGGTATCCTATAAGGAGAAGAGAGTTAATTAAAAGAGAAAAGAATGAAGTACACGTACACCTACTTTTATTATATATGTAACGTAGATAATTTTGAAGAAGAAATATTAAATACTGATATTAAAAATAAATCAATAGAAATACAGGTAAGCCTACATTATAAGAAACTTTACAAGTTGTTTTCATTTCTGTCATTAATGTGAAATTTATATATTTTTCAGGGTTAACAATAATTATTGGTTCAAGTATAAGTAATTTACTTTCCTTAATTAGAAATTTGGAATTCGAGCCCGTAAATAAAAAAAGTCCAACAATGCACAGATTTGATTAGTCAACTAATTGATGAATAGATGAATGAATATATAAGAAGAAAAAAGAAAAGTATCATTTAAAAAGACACGAGTTGTGTCATTTTAGATGATTCACACAAAGTATGATCGGTCATGATTTGTGTAAATCCGAAAAGTTTTTTTTATCTCTCCAATCACATCGCTGACATATAAAATGAAAAAAACAAAATAAATTTTCAGAATTACAACTTGTGTCCTTTTAAATGACACACACTAACTTCATAATTTTTTTTAGGGTTTTATTAACATTGGTTAAAAAATTAAAAATTTAAACTATTGATTAGAAAAAGTATTTTATATCCTTAAAACATAATTTTTTTAACATTTTATTTTTGAATTATATTTTTATTTTTAAATAATTAAAATAATTCAATAAAAACTAAAAAAACATTATTTTCATTCCATAATTTTTATTTTTATTATTGTTTTTTATAGGTATCCCTAGATATATAGTAGCATTAGCTAGTTTGTTGTTTTTCTTTCCCTAACATCTAAAAAATAAAAATGGAAAGAAAATAGAAGGACAATGAGACTGGTAGTCGTAGATAATGGATAACAAACAATAAATAGGTAAGAGCTGTTTTAAAAGTGTGAAATGAGAATACAAAGCAAACCTCAATGCATTGGCCCGCAAGTAAGATTGCTCCTACGCCAACCCCACAGTTTATTGCCGTTTGTATGAAGATTACAAAATAGAACATCCATCCCGATCCTGCCATAAACAAACCAATGTCTCAACTCTGAATTCTCAACATACAAATTTAAATTAATTTAAGCTTAAACAAGGTTCTAGTATTTTTAAAAACCCTTAATTAGTAACGAGGGCCAGACATTTTGTCTCAGCAAAAAAAACACAAAGGACGTGACCTCAGAGAGTACAATAATTCAGATTGGGTCACCACTCACCACCACATATGGTTTATGGTTAAAAAGTTTGGGGAGGTTAGAAACAACAGTGGAAGTTACCAGTTGAGAGTTGTCAGTTATTTGAATTACACTATTGCGATGCGTGTTGCCGTGTTTAACGGAAAAAGTGATAAATGATAATAACTAAAAGTTGTTACAGTACATACAATCTGTACGAAAACTCGGGATTTAATTATTTAAAAAATGAAGAGAGAGAGAGAGTGAGAGAGAGTAATTAGTTAATATTCACCCAAAACATCGGCGGCGAGTTCCCGGAAACGGATGTGACGGCGACCTGCTTTTTCGCAGTGATCAAGCACTCTGGACATGAGATAATAGGCGTAGAAGGTGACCACTCCCACAAGCGTCAGGCAAAATAGCCCCAATCCCCACCCCAACCCTCTGAATGCGTACGGCAGCGTTAGTATGGTTGGACCCACGATCGCCGTCGTTAAATGGAAACCCGCGTGCCACCATTGACCTATTCCATAAAATCAAATACATATAATAATAAGCCCACAATGTTTGAAGAATGAGTTAGTTAGTGATGATCATTTAATTAGTTGCCTTTTGACTGGAGAACGAAAGTGGCTCCGGCGTCCTCATCACGGCGGTTCTCCGGGAAGGGCTCCCCTTTGGGGGGATTTGCCATGGATAGCGTGGTCTCTCGTCGACTGAGGAATAACAATGCAAGAAATAGACGAAAAAAGAAATATATACGCACGCTAGTGAAATTTTTCTAGGTTGTGTGAGTAACCAACTATTCGTGCGCCCTTTAAATGCGGAAATAAAAATGATGTGAACTATGACACTAGGATGGGAGGAAATACCGAAGCGAAGGTGTAGTTCTCACTGTTCCAGGGCTTATTTATATTCTGATGTTGCCAGTTTAACAATGTGATGTGGGTCTAGCGAAACGTGATTGAATGAAGCATATTACCAACTTGCCACGTCCACTTGGAACCTGTTCTTCCCTTGTTTTTTTTCTTCTTTTTTCTTAACAAAATAATAGATCCAACGAACATGT
>JAVKPL010007787.1:0-31497 GCA_032173675.1 Gastrolobium villosum | reverse complement strand
TAAAAGTTTCCATCTTTCTTTAAATAAATCTTATTTCATTTATGTAAAATTGATTTGGGAATTTTTGTTCCCATGTTATTTCCCACTGTTTTATGTTGTTTTTAAGACAAAAATCTCATATATTTGTGCTAAGAAAAATCACAACTCATATCTTGAAAAATTAATTTTTGAACTTTCAAAAGCTCTAAAAAATCGCTAAAAATCTGTTGTTTTGAGATGGATTAATTAAGTAGAATCTTGTTGAATGTTGTTTCTGGGTTGTTTTGTGATAAAAATGCTCAAAAATCTGATGTTTTTAAGCTTTAATGAAGCTCCCATGACGGAATCTGTTTCGAGCGGGTCGACCCGTCAAAGGAAGAAGAAGACACTGCAATATAGAAATATCAAAAAATCCTGGGGTTATAGTCAGTGTTTTAAAACTCGGACCAGTCACCGAACCGGTTAATGTACTGGGTCACTGGATTATTGGTTCAACCTGGTTCAACCGGGTTCAACAGGATTTATTATTCACATATTAAAATATAAAATATTAATTATATTAATAAAAATTCACATAAGAAAACTATCAATGAGCTTAAAAATAATAAATTGATTTTCAATGATAGCAAATATTATATAGTATATACTTCTAAGCTTCTAGCTCTAGACCATATTCTAATATTGGATTAAAATCGCAATATAAGTTAAATGCATCTTTTGTACTTGACATGATACGGATAAATTAAATCATGATAACAAATATTATCCGTGACATATACACTAAGAAAAAAGTGTCACCATTATCATGATAACAAATAGTATGCATGAAATATACACTAAGAAAATAGTGTCTATCGTTGAGATGATATCATGAGACCATTAGTGTTTATCACCACTTAACTTCATGAGATCATTATAGGATGTAACTAAATTACATAAACGAACTGCGCTAATCTAAAATACCTTATTATTTTCACCTTACTTTTAATCATATTCATCATAAAATTGATTTAATTCAAGAGTTCTTATCAACAACAAAAAATTTACAAAAAAAGAGAGGAATAACCGGTCTAACCCGGGTCACCAGGTAGCCGGATTTCGGTTGGGTCAACCGGTCCAATCCGGGTTAACTGCAGAAGCGGTCCAACTACCCGCTCGGACCGGGAAACCCACCGGGTCATCGAGTCCCGGGTCGACCTGGCCGATCCGAGTCGGGTTTTAAAACACTGGTTATAGTGAGATTGTGAGAGAGACATTCCATTTATATTTCTTACTAAAAAGTCTTACGAAATCCACATCAATAGAAAATCCACTCAAACTATCAAATTTTTGAATACCACAAGATTATTTTTTTCGTTATTTAAAGTCCTGATTGAATACCACCGGATTTGGATAGACTTTAAATTAATCTTTTAAAATCTTAATCGAATATCACGTGACTTTTTTTTAATCCTTTCAAGTCTTAATTGAATACTAATGAAATTTTTTGTCCAAAAATAATCCATTAAAATACTTTAAATTTTCAATCCAATACACCCTTTTAGAGTGAAAAGAGAAAAAATATTGTGAGGTACAATACAACTATACAAGTAATTTTTTTTATATCTTTTTTTGGTGTAAAGTTTTGGGTTTGTTTGATTCTCTTTTACTACAGTCCGTAGCAATAGAAAAATGAAGCCTCAAAGTGAGTCATGAATTAATGGGATAAGACTTTGTTAGTGGGCTGTTTAACTATATACCAATTTGGCCCATAAATTAATGGAGGGTAAGTCTAGTTGGCCCACAAGCATGTGATAACTGAGGACCCGTTCTTGTTGTACGGCACAAAGAATTTTTTTTTAGCGTTGCTCAATTAATTTTCGTGTCTCATTGATAACTACTCAATATTAAAAATGCTATATATAAATAGTCTTGAGTTTATGTAAAAGCAAAAAAAGGATATAAGATTAACAAAACTTTAAATGTTCTTCTTGTTGCTTTCTTTACTTTAAGGATGAAGTAGGCTTGACGCTAGCAACTTGTAAGGACCTGTTATCTTATAAATATAAACTATTTATAAAGGTTATGTAGTTCGTGACATAACGTTACATAATATCACTCCTAACTTACATCATTGGCAACATAAAATTCTAATTAAGACAAAAAAAAATAAGTATAGCAATTTTTTTCAAGTTATTATCTCTTACTTAATGCACCTGCTGCTTAACATGATATTAAAATAACATATGTATGATTACCAAAATAAAAAAATAACATATGTATTATTAAACGATGGTAGCTTAATTAGCACATGGAAGTTGAGCAGGTGAGATGAAAGCATGTATTCGGTACTTCACATTACCATCTTCGGGAGAGGTTTAAAGCCTTGATCCTGAATCGTCCGAACAAGATTATCTCCTGAACCTTTCGATTACAAAGAGCCCAATATGGGGGGGAGGTGTGATAATTACTATACAGGTACCAAACACAGCTATGGTGAAGACCAAGACTACGAGAGGTGTTCCCATCAATGAAGTATAAAGAGTGAGGGTGTGGTTAAAGGTTGTGAAGGCTCTTCATATGGGCATGGTAATGGCTCATGAGTTAAAGATCCTATCAAGTGGCGAGGAAATGGGTATTTATTGGCCTCCAATCTAGTAGAAGGGTGTATCAAGTCAACTGTTATGGGGGAAATCAAAGTAGCTTGGCCTAATTGGGATAGGACTTCTTACAACTGCTGCCATGCTGACAACAGCTGCTACGGAGAGAAAGGTGAGGGAGAGCATTTCAATGTAACAGGTTGGGTACATGTGGAGACAAAAGGGGAGGGAGGAGTCTTCCGAGGTAAGCCACTTTAATGTCTTATGTTGGGAAGCTGGTCTGCTCTATAGGTGTTGGTAGTGATGCTAGTAAAGTTGGTCATTTATGGCTGAGGTGGCTTGGGCCTGCATTACCGGGCTGGTGGATTGGACCGGCCAGAACACCTTTCGTGAAAGATATTTGTGATTTATATATATATATATATATATATATATATATATATATTGAAATTATTTCTCAAGTTGCTGAAGGTCACAAGTTCGATTCTCACCGCCCCCACTTTCAGGTGAAATTACGAAAAGTACAAGGCAGATAAAAAAATGGGCTTGTGCAGCACAAAATAGGCTTGTGCCATATCCACTTAAGGTTTTTTGTTGAAGTGGTTCTTTACTATGGTGTCAGAGCTTCGGTGACCATGAGGTCACGAGCTCGATCCTCACCGCCCCCCACTTTTAGGTGAAATTAAGAAAAGCACAAGGCAGACTAAAATTTGGGCTCGTGCAGCACAAGGCAGCCCAATAATTATCCACGCTTCAAGCTCAAAGGGCTCTTGCGTGCGGGGGTGTGTTAGAAAATAATATTAATAATTAAAAAGGCTCTCACCCACCACGCTTCAAGCTCAAAGGGCTCTTGCGTGCGGGGTTGTGTTAGAAAATAATATAAATAATAAAAAGGCTCTCACCCAACACCTTAAGATTTTCGGTTGAAGTGGTTCTTTATTTGATATCAGATTTTAGTGACCACGAGGTTAAGGTTTTCGGTTGAAGTAGTTCTTTATTTGGTATCAGATCTTTAGTGACCACGAGGTTGCGAGTTCATTCCTTACTGATTACCGCCCCCACTTTCGGGTGGAATTTATTTATTCTTCATATTGCTTTTATCCACCGAACGTCCAACAATTTAAGAAATGATAACTCTTATATATCTTTTACTCTCAATAGTTAATATAAAATAATGCATATACTTTCACATAAGCTTAAATTTTTTGAAGAGTTGATTGAATGCGTTACATTTATCCAATTGATGCCACTTGTTGACTCATGAAAATGAACGTGGTGGGTGGACGGTGATTTATTTTTTCTTTAATGGCTGAACGTCTTGGAATTAATTGCACCTGTTGTAATTATCTTTGAGAGGAGAAAAGTTATAGTGAACCCGGTGCATAAAAAATACAATGGGACAAGCCAATAAAAAACTTGCATTCTCTGAAAAGTTGTACGGATGAAAGAGAAAGTCAAACTTTTGATCCATGTGTCATGAGTTGAATGGGAGGCCTATGTATTCCTGGTTCATTATAACTTTTCTCCTTTGACAGAGTCCACCGAAATGGGAACGTGATTTGATTACGGTGTTCACAATTTCTCCTTCGTCAGTTTCTTGAGGAAGAGAGTATGTATTTCGGGAATAAATCTTTTAATGGCTGAACGTCTTGGAATTAATGCACCTGTTATACCAAGATTCAGTGCATCTCATCAATGAGAGCAGTACATAATAGAGGAGAAAGAATTTTTTTGACAAAAATAAAATAAAATTAGCTGACATGTAATATTTTCGTTGGTGGAATAGACTGAATCTTTGATACAGCAGTAGCACCAAAGATTTATTCATATTTCGGAGGCATTAAATGGATCAGTGTCTCTTGCAAATGTTATTACGTGGCAGTATCTTCAATTGTTGTTTTTTTTAAGATAACAGTTAACGTGACAGTTAGTTTAATTTATTTATTTTAGATAGAGGCACCGTAGGTGTATAAAATAACCGTAGTTCGGTACTTTATTTTTTTAATATATTTGAAAAAATTTAAATATTATTTGGTAAAAAAACTCCAAAATTGCACGAAATTTTACTCTAAAATTACACCATCTCCCAAGTCCCAACTAGCATGTATGGGAACAGCACTATCTGATCCAGGAGCCGGAATGTAGTGCTCTGGTAGCACTTTTGATGGGGTGGGCCGGAAGAGAGAGAAAGAAATAAAAAGTTGGAGAGAGAAAAAAGAAAAAAGAGAAAAATAAATATTTAATACATGTGTCGAATTTTATTGGAAGGATCACAAAAGTCCCGGACCATAAAGTCCCAGACCATAATAAATTTTTCCCTAATCCAGAAGACAATGCTTCCATCATTCAGGTAATAAAATTTATTCAAAAAGATTTTTTTAATTATAGTTGTAATTTATCATATTTTCCATTATGAAAACGCTTAAAGATTTGAAAAGGAAGAAGAAAATATAAGAAAACAAAGTTAAATTTATGCTATAAGTTAAGGGGATTAATTTTCTTATTTTACATGATAAAAATTTCTACTACTACATACACAATCTATGAGTGGGGTGCACAAAAAAATAAACAGACAAAAATTAAGATGAGACCCACTCATATATTGTGTGTATAGCATAAAAAAAAATTTTCTTATAAAATAAGAAATTATTTCCCGTGTGTATGGTTAGCGAATTGATGAGTAGAAGAATAACTGATTCAATGCTCCGTGGGCCTTAATTTTTGCAGTGGTGGTATGGATGGCTTGGACTTGCAGAAATTCAATTGTTCACGGTAATGAGACAGATGAGCATGCCTACAAAGCCCAAACAATTAAGCTTAAGGTTTGAGAATTCTTTGATTGCTGAAAAAATGAAATAAGGCTTCAAGACTACAAGGGCTCCTACGTTCATTTCGGTTGGTTGGAATCCTCCAGACGTGGGTTGGATAAAAATCAACACGGATGGGACATCTAAGAGACCATATGGTGGAGCTGCTTGTGGTGGAGTGCTTAGGGATGCATCATGTAATTGGCTTCATGGATTTGTATACCATATTGGTCAATGTTCAGCTTTTACAGCTGAACTTTGGGGCGTTCTTAAAGGTTTAGAATTGGCCTGGGAATGAGGTTGGAGGAATATTATTTTAGAAAGTGATTCAAAATCTGTTATCACTTTGCTCACCAAAGATGGAGGAGTAGCTTGAGAGCCGCGATTAGTGACTCGCATTTGAGCATGGTTAGTGTAAGAACCCGCACCGCTAATTAAGGTAATTAGTAAATTAATTATGATAATTAGGAAATGATTCCATAATTGACCTTAATAATTAATATTAAGCTTAAATAATTATACTGAGTGAGTAAAAATGCTGAAAGTCGCTTTTCGGAAGAAAAGCGCAGATACCGGTTCTGCTACCCGGTATAAATGCGTACCGTAAAAGTATCCCGGAAAATTATAACGAATGCATGATAATTACTAGAATATTATGTAGGACTTGTAAAATAAGTTTCAAGTCAAAATAATTTAATCTGATGCCAGAACTGATACTGGCTATGGAAAAGCGCGTACCCGAAAGGTGCTCCGAGAAATAAAATAAAAATATGACAAATCTTAGAAAATTGTGTAGGTCTAGATTCTAATGTTTGGGAGCAAGATCTTTTGCGTAGCTATTAAGGCTAATACTGCGCGTTATGGCTTAAATGCCTATATATACTACCATTAAGAGGGCACACAACCCTAGGCAGCCACTATTCATACGTGAAGGGAGCTGTGTTGCTGAAGAACACTGTTCCATTGCCTTCTCCTTCATCTTTTCTTGAGTTTGTGATCACCTTCTTCATCATTCCTTCTCCTAAACAACTAGAGTGTGTCTTGTGAGAATGAAATGCAACCTTTCTCTGAGTTGAGGTGTTGTTTGAGAGGTGTTTTGTGGGCTGTGATCTTGTCTTCCTTGTGGTGGGCTATTGTTCATGCCATTGGAGGCTTCAAGGAGCTTCCTTTGTGTTGAAAGGGCCAAGCTTTGCACCATTTTCGCACACCTTTGTGTGGCCTGAGTTGAGGAGCTTTTGGAGAGCTCCAAGAGCACACATTACTCTGTTTCAAGCTTGGGGTAAGTTCCCTCACCTTTGATCTTAAGTTTTGATGCTTAAAGTTGATGTCTTGGCCATGTTTAATGAGTAAACAGGAAGGTATAATGAGTATGAACCTAAAACAGATTAAAGATGCATGCTTTAGCGTGTACATGTGTTAAAAGTTGAATCTTTGGGGTGGATATTCACGAAATGCAGAAACTGCATTTTGTCGTGAGATATCCGGATATTTTTCAAACAGATATCCGGATATCAGTATCCGGATATGCATATCCGGATATGGTATCCGGATATCCATATTCGGATGTGGGATCTGGGTATCCGGATATGGTATATCCGGATATGGCCAGTGTGATATCCGGATATGGCATATCCGGATATGTCCCTTGTGATATCCGGATATTCTGGGATTGCGCAGAACAGTAGCTGTGCTGTGTGAACAGTAAGCTATTGGGGGTTTGTGGACCCTAGATTAAGGAAGTTGAACTTCTATAATTAATAAACTAAGTCAGAATCACATGATTAAGGGCTTATGGCTTTGTTGGAAGCCTTAAGACGTAAAACGTAAAGGAAAGGCGTAGTCTTTAAGTTGTATGCTTGTGATGCATAAATATTGATGTATTATTGGTCCATATCAGATTGTGATACTGCTGTGTTTGGACTTAAGAGAGGTTGGACTCTTGGCGTGGATAGCTAGCTTACAAGGTAAGCTTTCGTGTCCTCGGTTTAGCCATTTTGTGGTTCCACCATGTCCCATGGGGATGTGGTTTATGCATGCTGTGTTACATGCTTTGATGTTTTGGAAATGTTGTTGAGCTATTATATGCAATGTGCTTTTATGATATGCATGTGGTGTCCACCTATACGGTAAGCCTGAGTATATAGTACATACAAGATGGTGAGGCTGTGGGTGAGGTGCAAGCGGTGATCCTTGTACTCATGTGGGTTTAGACGTATTCCTGCATTTCTCTGGCTAGTAGATTTGATAAACACACATGGCATGATTATCTGCTGCATCGCATAGTTTTGGAACTTATATTGTAAATACTGTTTTTGAACTTATATTACACATGTAAGTGAGCTTGGGGTGGAAGATCCTTGAGGACCCCTTGTCTTACTGAGATTTCTTGTTTAGAGATCTCACCCCACGTTTGGGGACGCTTATTTCAGGATCAGGTAATGTTGAGGGCTCAGGTGGCAGGAGGCCAGAGCTGAGTTAGACTTAGCTGTATTTTGCTGTCATGATGGATGATGATTATTTGACTGTCGTTTATGTTTTCTGTTATGATTACATTGAGCCTGTTGTTGGGCATTGTGCCTTATTTGGTGAGCATGGGGTTTGTCCATGCCACATGGTTTTGGTTATTGTCTTTTATTTGAAGTTGTAATTAAAGTATCAGGATTTTGACCCAGGCTATGTGTTGTAGTCCTGCGGCTTTAGATACTCACTTTATATTTATTCATGAGGTATTTCAGTTAGTTGTCTTGCAATTTACATACAGGCAGTATTTTATGAAATTGATTAAGTAATCAAGTTGGTTAAGTTTAATGACGTCATAATTGAATTAAAGAAAAAGTTATTCCGCATTTTAATTAAGCGTGGCTTAATACGATAGTATGTTAACAATCCGGGTTAACACGGGCTGTTACATTTTATGGTATCAGAGCACTTTCTAGGGAAAAGCCTGTATGTATTGCAATAACTTAGGATGTTTCGTTGCGTGTCTACTTTGCGTTCTCTCTGATTGGTGTGTGTTATGATGTTGCATATGTGACCACATGGCATGGGCCTGATCAACTCATTCTTTGTGTAACTTGTGCAGAGTCATGGTGCCACCAAGGAGGAACCCTAGTACGAGCGAGGATCAACCGGATCCTATCCTGGCTGCATTAGCTGAGATGCAGGCGGCCCGACTAGCCGACCAGGAGGCCACGAGGTTGGCAAATCAGGCGATGCTGGACGCTATCAGAGATGCGAACAGGCGAGCCACGGCTGAGGTTCTGGAGGAGAACCGGATGGCCAACATGACTATGATGAGGGTCATGTTGGAGGAGTTGAGGGCTGGTCCTGCTGCTGGCCAGTGTCCTCCACCACCTCCACCGCCGCCACCGCCTCCACCTCCGCCTAGTCAACAGGAGGACACCCAGAGCCAGATGGGTGAGGGCAGTCATTTGACGGGGGCTTTGCAAACCATACCCGTATTTGCTGAGGATCGTGACGAGATCGACCGCAGGCTGAATGCTTTCCGCAAGCATAAGCCACCTTCTTTCGACGGATCTTATGATCCCATTGCTGCTGCCAGATGGCTACAGGCGTTGGACAAGATCTTCCGGATCATGCAGTGTACTGATCCGCAGAAGCTGATGTTTGCCACTTACATGCTGGAGGGCGAGGCCCATGAGTGGTGGACCAACATTTCTCACATCTACGAGATGCAGGGCCGTGTGATGACGTGGCCATTCTTCGAGGAGTGCTTTCTGGGTCAGTACTTTCCATATGACTCTCAGGAAAGGAAACAGGGAGAGTTTGACCGTTTGGTGCAGGGCTCGTTGTCTGTCGACGAGTACCTGGCCAAGTTTAATGAGTTGGTTAAGTTTGCTCATTTCCGCATGGCGAGACCGACTCCTGTCTTTCTTGCGGCTAAGTTCCGGAGGGGACTTAATGAGGACATTGCTGGACATCTCGCTGGTTCTGCTTCGAGAGACTTCGGAGCTTTAGTACAGCAGTGTCGCGACATTGAGGACTACTGCCGTTCGTGTCAGGCCAAGAAGGCCAAGATTGAGGTGCCACAGAGTACTGGTGGTTCCGCTTCCTGGAGAGACAGGAAGCTTGGAAATAAAGGCAAGGGCAAACAGTTGGCGGCTAAGCAAGCGCCAAATCAATTTAAAAGGACTTCTACTCAGGGAAACACAGCGAGACCTCCTGCTCCCAGATGCTCGGGGTGCGGGAAGTCACACTTTGGGCCGTGTTCTACCGGTCAGTTGATTTGTTTCCAGTGTGGCAAGGAAGGCCACTACTCCAGAGATTGCCCGACGACGAGAGTTGCTGCAGTGCAGGCTGTGCCATTGCAGATGGTTCCTTCTGGGGCACCAGCCGTGCCACCTACTACGGGGCGAGTATACACACTTGATCGTCAGCAGTCGGACAGAGCTCCGAACCTGGTCAGAGGTACTGTTACCATTGGGGGTTCAGCTGTTGATGTGCTGTTTGATTTCGGGGCAACGCATTTTTTTGTTGCTACCCCTATTGCTGTGGGGCTTGAGTTGCCCAGTGATGTGCTTTCTCCACCGATGCGGGTGACCACCGCCACCGGAGAAAAATGTTTGACCTCCACTGTTCATCGCGATGTAGCGTTTCAGTGGGATGGCCGTGACTTCTCGGTAGATCTGATAGGATTGCCGATGGCCAACCTGGACGTTATTCTGGGCATGGATTGGTTGTCCAGAAACTGTGCTTTGATTGACTGCTGTGCCAAGAGAGTGGTGATGTCTCCGTGTGGGTCCACAGCCAGTTCCTCACCGTTCATTTCAGTCCTGCAGGCGAGGAGGGCCTTGAGAGAAGGGGCATTTGGCTATGTCATGTTGGGAGGTTTGGTGAGTGGGACACAGGAGGATCTCACTGGCATTCCTGTGGTTAGGGAATTCCTCGAGGTGTTTCCCGAGGAGATTCCTGAGTTTCCACCACAGAGGGAGATAGAGTTCTCCATAGACTTATTGCCTGGTGTGGGGCCTATATCGTTGGCTCCATACCGGATGTCGCCACCAGAGTTGGCGGAGCTGAAGAAGCATATTGAAGAGCTTTCAGCAAAAGATTTCATTCGGCCGAGTGTGTCTCCCTGGGGAGCACCGGTCATTTTTGTGAAAAAGAAAGATGGGACCATGCGGTTGTGCACCGACTACAGACAGTTGAACAAGGTGACAATCAAGAACAAGTATCCTCTTCCACGCATTGATGATTTGCTGGATCAGCTCAGAGGTGCTTGCGTATATTCCAAGATCGATCTCCGGTCCAGTTACCATCAGATACGGGTAAAGCCGGAGGATGTCCCAAAGACAGCGTTTCGCTCAAGGTACGGGCATTATGAGTACTTGGTGATTCCGTTTGGACTCACAAATGCACCCGCAGTGTTCATGGACTACATGAACAGGATCTTCCAGCCGTACCTGGATCAGTTTGTGATCGTCTTCATTGACGACATCTTAATTTACTCCAAGACGGAGGAGGAACATGCTGAGCACTTGAAGATTGTTTTGCAAGTGTTGAAAGAGAAAAAGCTTTATGCTAAGCCGTCAAAATGTGAGTTTTGGCTCAAGGCGGTGAAATTTTTGGGTCATGTGATTTTCGCTGATGGAGTTGCAGTTGATCCTAACAAGATTGAGGCCGTGATGGACTGGGAGAGGCCCAAGACGGTTACAGAAGTGAGAAGCTTCTTGGGTTTGGCAGGGTACTATAGGAGGTTCATAGAGGGATTCTCCAAGATGGTGCTACCGATGACTCGCCTTACCCGAAAGGAGACTCCATTCGTGTGGACACATGAGTGTGAGGAGTGTTTCCAGGAGTTGAAGGAGAGACTGACTACTGCTCCAGTGTTAGTTCTTCCTGATCCTGCGGAACAGTTTGAGTTATACTGCGATGCCTCTGGAAAGGGGCTAGGCTGTGTGTTGATGCAGAAAGGGAAAGCTGTTGCCTATGCTTCAAGACAGTTGAAACCTCATGAGGAGAACTACCCGACTCACGACTTGGAGTTGGCAGCCATTGTTTTTGCTTTCAAGATTTGGAGGCATTACCTGTTTGGCATGAAGTTTGCTGTATTCAGTGATCACAAGAGCCTGAAGTATCTGTTCGACCAGAAGGAGTTGAACATGAGACAGCGAAGATGGATGGAGTTCTTGAAGGACTACGACTTTGAGTTGAGGTACCATCCTGGCAAGGCCAATGTGGTAGCCGATGCTTTGAGTCGGAAATCCGTGAGCTTATCCAGCTTGATGATGAGCGACTACGAGGTGATCGAAAAGTTCAGAGACTTGAGAGTGAACTCCTTGTTTGGGGGCGCACTGCTCGAAATGGAAACAGCAGAAGTGATTAATAAGCTGATGGAAAAGATTAAAGAGGCGTAAGTGCAAAGAGAGTGCCTTGATTATGTGAAGAACCAGGACGGTGTGTCTTGGAACGAGGATGGATTGCTGCTGTTCCAGAAGAGGATTGTTATTCCTCGAGGGCCATTGACCGAAGAGGTTATGGCAGAGGCTCATAAGGGCCGGTTTACTATCCACCCTGGTGCCACAAAAATGTACCAGGACTTAAAGAGAAACTTTTGGTGGCCGGGCATGAAGAAGGACATAGCGGTCTACGTGTCCAAATGCCTTATATGTCAGAAAGTAAAGATTGAGCACCAGAAACCGTCTGGTAAACTTCAACCTCTTGAAATTCCACAGTGGAAGTGGGAGAGTATTTCCATGGACTTCGTGGTGGGATTGCCTAAAACTCAGGCTGGTTGTGACTCTATTTGGGTCATTGTGGACAGATTGACCAAGTCTGCCCATTTTCTTCCAGTGAAGGTGAGCTTCACTACAGAGCAGTTGGCCAAACTATATGTCCGTGAGATTGTGAGGCTTCACGGGGTGCCCGAGAGTATCATCAGTGATAGGGACCCGAAGTTCACATCTCGGTTCTGGGAGGCGCTGCAGGAGGCTTTTGGTACGCAGTTGATATTGAGTACCGCCTATCACCCTCAGACTGACGGTCAGACTGAGCGGACCATCCAGACATTGGAGGACATGTTGAGAGCTTGCACGTTGGAGCAGGGCTCTGCATGGGATAGGTACCTTCCGTTGGTAGAATTCTTGTACAACAACAGTTTTCATGCTAGTCTGGGCATGGCACCCTACGAGGCGCTGTATGGTAGGAGGTGTCGGACTCCTACTTGTTGGTCTGAGGTTGGAGATAAAGAGCTTTTTGGCTTGGACTTTGTCCAAGATACTACCCAGCAGATCCAGATGATCAGGGAAAGGTTGAAGCAGGCGCAGAATCGCCAGAAAAGCTACTATGATGTCAAGCATCGTCCACTGGAGTTTAGTGAGGGTGAGCACGTGTTTGTGAAACTATCACCTGTCACCGGTGTTGGACGGGCACTCGGAGTGAGGAAGTTGAGCCCGCGATTCATTGGGCCCTACCAGATCCTTGGTAGAGTAGGACCAGTTGCCTATCGACTTGCCTTGCCTCCGAACCTAGCCAACATCCACGACGTGTTTCACGTGTCTCAGCTTCGGAGGTACTTAGCAGATCCTTCGCACGTTGTACAACCGGATGATGTGGAGGTTCGGGAGAACCTAAAGACTCATGTCGGACCACTCAAGATTCTCGATCGAGGAGAGAAACAGCTTAGAAGCAAGATCATTCCGATGGTCAAGGTGTAGTGGACTGGGCGTAGTCCCGAGGAGTGCACATGGGAGCGAGAGGATGAGCTTCTTCGGCAGTATCCCGACTTTCGAGACAGGTATGTTTCTGATTTTGAGGACAAAATCCTTAAAAAGGTGGGGTGAATGTAAGAACCCGCACCGCTAATTAAGGTAATTAGTGAATTAATTATGATAATTAGGAAATGATTCCATAATTGACCTTAATAATTAATATTGGGCTTAAATAATTATACTGAGTGAGTAAAAATGCTGAAAGTCGCTTTTCGGAAGAAAAGCGCAGATACCGGTTCTGCTACCCGGTATAAATGCGTACCGAAAAAGTATCCCAGAAAATTATAACGAATGCATGATAATTACTAGAATATTATGTAGGACTTGTAAAATAAGTTTCAAGTCAAAATAATGTAATCTGATGCCAGAACTGATACTGGCTATGGAAAAGCGCGTACCGGAAAGGTGCTCCGAAAAATAAAATAAAAATATGACAAATCTTAGAAAATTGTGTAGGTCTAGATTCTAAAGTTTGGGAGCAATATCTTTTGCGTAGCTATTAAGGCTAATACTGCGCGTTATGGCTTAAATGCCTATATATACTACCATTAAGAGGGCACACAACCCTAGGCAGCCACTATTCATACGTGAAGGGAGCTGTGTTGCTGAAGAACACTGTTCCATTTCCTTCTCCTTCATCTTTTCTTGAGTTTGTGATCACCTTCTTCATCATTCCTTCTCCTAAACAACTAGAGTGTGTCTTGTGAGAATGAAATGCAACCTTTCTCTGAGTTGAGGTGTTGTTTGAGAGGTGTTTTGTGGGCTATGATCTTGTCTTCCTTGTGGTGGGCTATTGTTCATGCCATTGGAGGCTTCAAGGAGCTTCCTTTGTGTTGAAAGGGTCAAGCTTTGCACCATTTTCGCACACCTTTGTGTGGCCTGAGTTGAGGAGCTTTTGGAGAGCTCCAAGAGCACACATTACTCTGTTTCAAGCTTGGGGTAAGTTCCCTCACCTTTGATCTTAAGTTTTGATGCTTAAAGTTGATGTCTTGGCCATGTTTAATTAGTAAACAAGAAGGTATTATGAGTATGAACCTAAAACAGACTAAAGATGCATGCTTTAGCGTGTACATGTGTTAAAAGTTGAATCTTTGGGGTGGATATTCACGAAATGCAGAAACTGCATTCTTTCGTGAGATATCCGGATATTTATCGAACAGATATCCGGATATCAGTATCCGGATATGGTATCCGGATATGCATATCCGGATATGGTATCCGGATATCCATATTCGGATGTGGGATCTGGGTATCCGGATATGGTATATCCGGATATGGCTAGTGTGATATCCGGATATGGCATATCCGGATATGTCCCTTGTGATATCCGGATATTCTGGGATTGCGCAGAACAGTAGCTGTGTTGTGTGAACAGTAAGCTATTGGGGGTTTGTGGACCCTAGATTAAGGAAGTTGAACTTCTATAATTAATAAACTAAGTCAGAATCACATGATTACGGGCTTATGGCTTTGTTGGAAGCCTTAAGACGTAAAACGTAAAGGAAAGGCGTAGTCTTTAAGTTGTATGCTTGTGATGCATAAATATTGATGTATTATTGGTCCATATCAGATTGTGATACTGCTGTGTTTGGACTTAAGAAAGGTTGGACTCTTGGCGTGGATAGCTAGCTTACAAGGTAAGCTTTCGTGTCCTCGGTTTAGCCATTTTGTGGTTCCACCATGTCCCATGGGGATGTAGTTTATCCATGCTGTGTTACATGCTTTGATGTTTTGGAAATGTTGTTGAGCTATTATATGCAATGTGCTTTTATGATATGCATGTGGTGTCCACCTATACGGTAAGCCTGAGTATGTAGTACATACAAGATGGTGAGGCTGTGGGTGAGGTGCAAGCGGTGTTCCTTGTACTCATGTGGGTTTAGACGTATTCCTGCATTTCTCTGGCCAGTAGATTTGATAAACACACATGGCATGATTATCTGCTGCATCGCATAGTTTTGGAACTTATATTGTAAATACTGTTTTTGAACTTATATTACACATGTAAGTGAGCTTGGGGTGGAAGATCCTTGAGGACCCCTTGTCTTACTGAGATTTCTTGTTTAGAGATCTCACCCCACGTTTGGGGACGCTTATTTCAGGATCAGGTAATGTTGAGGGCTCAGGTGGCACTGGCAGGAGGCCAGAGCTGAGTTAGACTTAGCTGTATTTTGCTGTCATGATGGATGATGATTATTTGACTGTCGTTTATGTTTTCTGTTATGATTACATTGAGACTGTTGTTGGGCATTGTGCCTTATTTGGTGAGCATGAGGTTTGTCCATGCCACATGGTTTTGGTTATTGTCATTTATTTGAAGTTGTAATTAAAGTATCAGGATTTTGACCAAGGCTATGTGTTGTAGTCCTGCGGCTTTAGATACTCACTTTATATTTATTCATGAGGTATTTCAGTTAGTTGTCTTGCAATTTACATACAGGCAGTATTTTATGAAATTGATTAAGTAATCAAGTTGGTTAAGTTTAATGACGTCATAATTGAATTAAAGAAAAAGTTATTTCGCATTTTAATTAAGCGTGGCTTAATACGATAGTATGTTAACAATCCGGGTTAACACGGGCTGTTACAGTTAGCGAAAGATTGGGAGATTCATCTTACTCATACCTACACAGAGAGCAATGGCTGTGCAGATTGATTATCTAAATTCCCACTGAATCATCCATTGAAAAATAATTTGTGTTTTCCCTTCTCCCCTCTGGTATTTGGTTGCTGTTAGGGGTGTAATTAGGTCAGGCCGGGCCAGGCTTTGGCCTTGATGGCCTAGGCCTACACAAAAAAATGCTGAGCCTATCTGGCCTATAAGCCTATCAAAGGCTTAATTTAAAGGCCAAGTCTGCCCTGTTATTAAAAAATAAAAAGCCTACATGGCCTATGAGGCCTTTTAGGCCTACCATGTTCAAAATTAAATTTAAAAGAAAAATGAAATATCTCATTCATTAAACAATATTTTATAGTTTGGGTCCAAATTATTAAAATTCTACAACATATTTTTTAACAAGAACACAGATTATAAAAATTCATGACAACAAATAAATATTAAATATTATGTTAAGTTATCTAACTTTTACAATAAATAAATAAATAAAATATTTTTTATTTAAATATTAAACAGGCCGGCCTACAGGCTAAAAGGCCAGACATTTTATTTTCAGCCTGCGGCCTTGTTTCTAAATAGGCTCATCCACAAGCCTTAACCTGTTCTATTTACCTCGTAGGCCAGGGCAGGCCAGGCTTTTTGTAGGCCAGGCCATATGCCCCTGTAGGCCGGCCTGGCCCATTTACACCCCTAGTTGCTGTATCTAGCAGACTTTTCTCATATTTGTTCTTTTCGCAAAGTTAACTTAACTTAGTTTCCGTGGGGCTGGCTTTAGCCTTTCAGATTACCAAAAAAAATATTATCGTTACTATCACCTCTATAGCACTGACTCGTGCATTTTTTTAAATGTGTGTGTCGGACACGTGTCCGACACGGACACGCTTCGACACGTTTTTCCGACACGCGGTCAGCTTTTTTCGACACGTGGTCAACGCTTGGACACGCTCGAACACGTTTTTTTTTGTCTTAATTTTATTTTATTAACTAAAAATAAAAAAAATCATTTATAAATCAATTTTTTTCTGTTAAGAAATTTGACATGAAAAATTAACAAGGTATGAAAAATTATTTTTGTTTATATTTATATTATGAAATTTGAATATTTGATTGGTTATATGAATTATTATTAACTGTTATATCTATTAAATATAAATTATATTATATATATTAAAAATATTATTTAATATCAAAACGTGTCCCAACGTGTCAAAATATGTGATTGTTTAGAACTAATGTGTCGGCGTGTCGTGTCGTGTCCCGTGTCAGTGTCCGTGCATCATTGACTATCACTATCAACATCTATCAGTTACATAACTAACCCATAAGCCTCTTCCAAAAAAGGATCCTTTTAGTTTTTTTAATTTTAATTGAAAATCAAATCTTTATTTTTTTAATTAAAAATTACAAATTTCAATTTAATTTTTGTATCATATGGTACACGTATCGTAAGATATATGATCGTATTGTTCGATACAAATCATTTATGATACACCTCACGATACGTATCATATGGCAAATTTCAAATTATTTTAATAAATAAATTTTTTTTGGGTTTTAAATTTATGCAAATTATTTTAAACCTATGCTAATGCGTAGAGGCTAGTATAAATATATGGAGAGTTGTTATTTATTAAGATATCAAGTTACATCAAATTATTGAGAAAATTATATTAGGTTTTACTTTTTTTATTAATATCATTGCATTTTTTTGTTATTTTTTTATTGACTCTTGTAGTTTTGAATGTTTTTTAAAAATTCATAAATCTTATAAATTCTATTAAAATTATTTAAAATCTAATCTTATAAAATTTTGTTTGTAAAAAAATCTTTTAAAAAAGTATTTAAAGTCACTACAATTCTATGTAATTTTTTAAAATTTATAAGATTTTTTTATCTCAAAATAGTTTTTTAAAATCCTAATTCAATACACCCCAAGTTTTGGGATTAAAATGATTATTAAAAAGGATAAAAGAATTTAAGGGTAGACATCTTTCAAAACAAAAATTGACCCGAATGCCCAATGAGCTGAACCATGTAAGAAACTTAAAACATGAAGTATTCAGATATTGCTGCTGGCAATGTGCAATTTGATCATATCATAAGTGAAATCATGGGAATGAGTGTGTCGTATGCTATAATTGAGTGATATGGCAATGGTTCTATGATCAAGTTTGCTTTTCTAAGGATATTACAACTAAAACTTCACTAGTCCACTTCCAAAATTAATTATTTGGAATAAATTATTCTTTATTTGATACAAACGTCACCTTATTGACTTGATTTTTGAAGACTGATATATATTATTAGGGGCATGATCATCTTACACCGGTGGTGTAAGATTTATAAGTCTTATATTAAATCTTAATCATTGATTTTTTGCATCTAACGGTTAAGATTTAGTAGCTCTCACTCATTAATTACTTTTTAATTCCCAATAAATCTCAACTATTGGATGCACGGAAATCAACGGTTAAGATTTAGTGTAAGATTTATTATACTGGTGTAAGTTGATACTATCCCATATTATTATATTAAACTTCCCGCATCCCATTAAATTTTTTCCTTCTGTTATTTTTCAAAGCTTTAAATTTATAAACTTCCAATTACAATTTCTTAAATGATGATTACCAAACATAAAAGACAAAAGTGCTTATAAAATTAATAAATCATGAAGAGCATGCACTGGCATCGACAATATTGTTAAGCAGCTATACAAATCGGCAGTTAAGATTAATAACAGCACAAATGATTATAATTTATTACAAATTAATAATTAATTAATAAATATGACCCCATAAATTATAACCGTTAGATTGACAAAAATTAACAGTTAAAATTTGATAGTAAGAGATAGTAAAAAAAATAGATACTAAGTATAACATATCCCCTAAACAAATATCTAAAAATTGATCATAGCACATTACCAAATCACACCCACCATTATGATAGATTTGCAAACCCCATCTAACCCGAAATCTCACTAACCCAACCACCGCAGCAAACCCATCACACCAAATTCAAGATTCTAACACCTTCAATGTTACATCTTGTTGAAATAAGATAATATTTGTTGAGTTATATAATTGTTAGAATTTTAATCATTGATTACACAGTTATATAATCATAAGAAATTGGTATTAAATAAATTAATTTTCTTATTTGCAATTGATTGACATAATCATAGGAGATTTGTATTAAATAGAAATAGTAAAAATTTCTTTTCTTCCGATGACGTTTACTGAATAGAAATCCGAAATATGTAACAGAAAAAGAAATTCAAATCGGGCAATTTGAAAAAATACGATATGGGAAGTTTAATGGAAATACGTTCCTAGATCAGAAATGTTTTGATACCATGTCAAAACAATGGTGTCATATAATAAATATTTCTGCAGGTTTATTCTTCCTCTAATGGGGTAATTATATACATAAATAAGGACTCTAGGTCCATTATAAATTCGCTGTCAATCAGCTATGAATAAGGAAATAAAATAAACTGTTACTATTTCTATTTAATACAAATTTCCTATGTTTATGTAAATATGTAATCAATCATTAAAATTCCAACAATTATACGACACAACAAATATCATCTCATTCCAACACAAACAAAATACCCCAAAACAGCACAAACTGCAGCAGCAGCCTTCCCTCCCTTTATCAAAACCTTCATCACAAAACCGAGAATTTCCATGGTGATCTTCCTCCCCTCAACAACCAAAGCTCTTTTAGGCTTACCAAAGAAAGCCAACAACACCACGATGGCGATACACGTCACCAGAACCGCAGGCACCACCACCGCAAGAGCTGCAACCATCGAAAAAACCCCAAAATATGTTCCAAGAAGCACCGAGGCGTAGAGAGCAGGCCACCATGAAGTGGATGATTCAGCTTGCAACTTGTACCATGAAATCATGTAGTTGAGGAAATTCCATGAACATGTCAAAAGCAAGTCATAAAAAATAACAAATGTGCATACCCAAGTTCTCCTTTTGCTCACGATTCGCAAAAGTAACACATAAGAAGAAGGTAAAGTGGGTGTGGCTTCGGGTTCCTCTTTCACTTTTGACATTGGCACGACAACCTCGGAAGAACAGTACCACAACCCTTCTTGTTTCGTGTAGCGCACTGTTCGTAGATCGATTAGAATTCAAGGAATTAGAAAGGGAGGTAGAGAGAGAGAAAAAAGAGATTGTAGAGAGAAGAATTATTCAGAATTTCCATAATCATAATCATTGGTCTTAGGTCACTATATATAATGCCCTATTCATATTGGGCTTTCCTATCCACTCATAAGCCCGTATGGATATTAATAGTATTAATTAAAAGACATTTAAAGAGGTTCATTGGCCCAAGACTACATAAGCCCGTATGGCTATTAATAGTACTAATTAAAAGATGGGTTTGCTGCGGTGGTTGGGTTAGTGAGATTTCGGGTTAGATGGGGTTTGCAAATCTATCATAATGGTGGGTGTGATTTGGTAATGTGCTGCGATCACTTTTTAGATATTTGTTTAGGGGATATGTTATACTTAGTATCTATTTTTTTTACTACCTCTTACTACCAAATTTTAACTGTTAATTTTTATCAATCTAACTGTTATAATTTATGGGGTCATATTTATTAATTAATTATTAATTTATAATAAATTATAACCGTTTGTGCTGTTATTAATCTTAACCTGCCGATTTGTATAGCTGCTTAACAATATTGTCGATGCCAGTGCATGCTCTTCATGATTCATTAATTTTATAAGCACTTTTGTCTTTTATGTTTGGTAATCATCATTTAAGAAATTGTAATTGGAAGTTTATAAATTTAAAGCTTTGAAAAATAACAGAAAGAAAAAATTTAATGGGATGCGGGAAGTTTAATATAATAATATGGGATAGGATCAACTTACACCAGTATAATAAATCTTACACTAAATCTTAACCGTTGATTTCCGTGCATCCAACAGTTGAGATTTATTGGGAATTAAAAATTAATTAATGAGTGAGAGCTACTAAATCTTAACCGTTAGATGCAAAAAATCAATGATTAAGATTTAATATAAGACTTATTAATCTTACACCACCGGTGTAAGATGATCCTGCCCCTAATAATATATATCAGTCTTCAAAAATCAAGTCAATAAGGTGACGTTTGTATCAAATAAAGAATAATTTATTCCAAATAATTAATTTTGGAAGTGGACTAGTGAAGTTTTAGTTGTAATATCCTTAGAAAAGCAAACTTGATCATAGAACCATTGCCATATCACTCAATTATAGCATACGACAGACTCATTCCCATGATTTCACCTATGATATGATCAAATTGCACATTGCCAGCAGCAGTATCCGAATACTTCATGTTTTAAGTTTCTTACATGGTTCAGCTCATTGGGCATGGTCAATTTTTGTTTTGAAAGATGTCTACCCTTAAATTCTTTTATCCTTTTTAATAATCATTTTAATCCCAAAACTTGGGGTGTATTGGATTAGGATTTTAAAAAACTATTTTGAGATAAAAAAATCTTATAAATTTTAAAAAATTACATAGAATTGTAGTGACTTTAAATACTTTTTTAAAAGATTTTTTCACAAACAAAATTTTATAAGATTAGATTTTAAATAATTTTAATAAAATTTATAAGATTTATGAATTTTTAAAAAACATTCAAAACTACAAGAGTCAATAAAAAAATAACAAAAAAATGCAATGATATTAATAAAAAAAGTAAAACCTAATATAATTTTCTCAATAATTTGATGTAACTTGATATCTTAATAAATATATTGTTGTCACAACTCTTCATATATTTATACTAGCCTCTACGCATTAGCATATTCTCGTTCTTGCTCTTAGGTTTGACCAATGAGATAAAAATTATCTTCGTCATTTTGTATTAGAGCTATGCATATATTATTATAAAACCCAAAAAAAAAATTATTTATTAAAATAATTTGAAATTTACAGGCCATATGATACGTATCGTGAGGTGTATCAGAAATGATTTGTATCGAACAATACGATCATATATCTTACGATACGTGTACCATATGATACAAAAATTAAATTGAAATTTGTAATTTTTAATTAAAAAAATAAAGATTTGATTTTCAATTAAAATTAAAAAAACTAAAAGGATCCTTTTTGGAAGAGGCTTATGGATTAGTTATGTAACTGATAGATGTTGATAGTGATAGTCAATGATGCACGGACACTGACACGGGACACGACACGACACACCGACACATTAATTCTAAACAATCACATATTTCGACACGTTGGGACACGTTTTGATATTAAATAATATTTTTAATATATATAATATAATTTATATTTAATAGATATAACAGTTAATAATAATTCATATAACCAATCAAATATTCAAATTTCATAATATAAATATAAACAAAAATAATTTTTCATACCTTGTTAATTTTTCATGTCAAATTTCTTAACAGAAAAAAATTGATTTATAAATGATTTATTTTTAATTTTAGTTAATAAAATAAAATTAAGACTAAAAAAAAAAACGTGTCCGAGCGTGTCCAAGCGTTGACCACGTGTCGAAAAAAGTTGACCGCGTGTCGGAAAAACGTGTCGAAGCGTGTCCAACACACACATTTAAAAAAATGCACGAGTCAGTGCTATAGAGGTGATAGTAACGATAATATTTTTTTTGGTAATCTGAAAGGCTAAAGCCAGCCCCACGGAAACTAAATTAAGTTAACTTTGCGAAAAGAACAAACATGAGAAAAGTCTGCTAGATACAGCAACCAAATACCAGAGGGGAGAAGGGAAAACACATAAATTATTTTTCAATGGATGATTCAGTGGGAATTTAGATAATCAATCTGCACAGCCATTGCTCTCTGTGTAGGTATGAGTAAGATGAATCTCCCAATCTTTCGCTAACCATGCTCAAATGCGAGTCACTAATCGCGGCTCTCGAGCTGCTCCTCCATCTTTGGTGAGCAAAGTGATAACAGATTTTGAATCACTTTCTAAAATAATATTCCTCCAACCTCCTTCCCAGGCCAATTCTAAACCTTTAAGAACGCCCCAAAGTTCAGCTGTAAAAGCTGAACATTGACCAATATGGTATACAAATCCATGAAGCCAATTACCTGATGCATCCCTAAGCACTCCACCACAAGCAGCTCCACCATATGGTCTCTTAGATGTCCCATCCGTGTTGATTTTTATCCAACCCACGTCTGGAGGATTCCAACCAACCGAAATGAACGTAGGAGCCCTTGTAGTCTTGAAGCCTTATTTCATTTTTCAGCAATCAGAGAATTCTCAAACCTTAAGCTTAATTGTTTGGGCTTTGTAGGCATGCTCATCTATCTCATTACCGTGAACAATTGAATTTCTGCAAGTCCAAGCCATCCATACCACCACTGCAAAAATTAAGGCTCATGGAGCATTGAATCAGTTTTTCTTCTACTCATCAATTCGCTAACCAGCTTCTAGTTGGCCCCTTAGTTATGATTTGTATGGTATTTGACTTACGGGAAATAATTTCTTATTTTATAAGAGAAAATTATTTTATGCTATACACACAATATATGAGTGGGTCTCATTTTAATTTTTGTCTGTTTATTTTTTTGTGCACCCCACTCATATATTGTGTATGTAGTAGTAGAAATTTTTCTCATGTAAAATAAGAAAATTAATCCCCTTAACTTATAGCATAAATTTAACTTTGTTTTCTTCTATTTTCTTCTTCCTTTTCAAATCTTTAAGCTTTTTCTTAATGGAAAATATGATAAATTACAACTATAATTAAAAAAATCTTTTTGAATAAATTTTATTACCTGAATGATGGAAGCATTGTCTTCTGGATTAGGAAAAAATTTAGGGAAAAATTTATTATGATCTGGGACTTTATGGTCCGGGACCTTTGTGGTCCTTCCAATAAAATTCGACACATGTATTAAATATTTATCTTTCTCTTTTTTCTTTTTCTCTCTCCAACTTTTTATTTCTTTCTCTCTCTTCCGGCCCACCCCATCAAAAGTGCTACCAGAGCACTACATTCCGGCTCCTGGATCAGATTGTGCTGTTCCGATACATGCTAGTTGGGACTTGGGAGAACAGGATGGTGTAATTTTAGAGTAAAATTTCGTGCAATTTTGGAGTTTTTTACCAAATAATATTTAAATTTTTCCAAATATATTAAAAAATAAAGTACCGAAATATGGTTATTTTATACACCTACGGTGCCTCTATCTAAAATAAATAAATTAAACTAACTGCCACGTTAACTGTTATCTTAAAAAAAAACAATTGAAGATACTGCCACGTAATAACATTTGCAAGAGACACTGATCCATTTAATGCCTCCGAAATATGAATAAATCTTTGGTGCTACTGCTGTATCAAAGATTCAGTCTATTCCACCAATGAAAATATTACACGTCAGCTAATTTTATTTTATTTTTGTCAAAAAATTTCTTTCTCCTCTAATGTGTACTGCTCTTATTGATGAGATGCACTGAATCTTGGTACAACAAGTGCATTAATTCTAAGACGTTCAGCCATTAAAAGATTTATTACCGAAATACATACTCTCTTCCTCAAGAAACTGACGAAGGAGAAATTGCGAACACCGTACTCAAATCACGTTCTCATTTCAGTGGACTCTGTCAAAGGAGAAAAGTTATAATGAACTAGGAATACATAGGCCTCCCGTTCAACTCATGACACATGGATCAAAAGTTTGACTTTCTCTTTCATCCGTACAACTTTTCAGAGAAAGCAAGTTTTTTATTGGCTTGTCCAATTGTAATTTTTATGCACCGGGTTCACTATAACTTTTCTCCTCTCAAAGATAATTACAACAGGTGCAATTAATTCCAAGACGTTCAGCCATTAAAGAAAAAATAAATCACCGTCCACCCACCACGTTCATTTTCATGAGTCAGCAAGTGGCATCAATTGGATAAATGTAATGCAATCACTCAGCTCTTCAAAAAATTTAAGCTTATGTGAAAGTATATGCATTATTTTATATTAACTATTGAGAGTAAAAGATATATAAGAGTTATCATTTCTTAAATTGTTGGATTCGGTGGATAAAAGCAATATGAAGAATAAATAAATTCCACCCGAAAGTGGGGGCGGTAACCAGTAAGGATTGAACTCGCAACCTCGTGGTCACTAAATATCTGATACCAAATAAAGAATTACTTCAACCGAAAACCTTAATCTCGTGGTCACTAAAATCTGATATCAAATTAAGAACCACTTCAACCGAAAATCTTAAGGTGTTGGGTGAGAGCCTTTTTAATTATTTATATTATTTTCTAACACACCCCCGCACGCAAGAGCCCTTTGAGCTTGAAGCGTGGTGGGTGAGAGCCTAATTATTTATATTATTTTCTAACACACCCCCGCACGCAAGAGCCCTTTGAGCTTGAAGCATGGATAATTATTGGTCTGCCTTGTGCTGCACGAGCCCAAATTTTAGTCTGCCTTGTGCTTTTCTTAATTTCACCTAAAAGTGGGGGGCGGTGAGGATCGAGCTCGTGACCTCATGGTCACCGAAGCTCTGACACCATAGTAAAGAACCACTTCAACCAAAAACCTTAAGTGGATATGACACAAGCCTATTATTGGTATGATTTGTGCTGCACAAGCCCATTTTTTTAATCTGCCTTGTACTTTTCTTAATTCCACCTGAAAGTGGGGGCGGTGAGAATCGAACTTGTGACCTTCAGCAACTTGAGAAATAATTTCAATATATATATATATATATATATATATATATATATATATATTTGCAAACCCCATCTAACCCGAAATCTCACTAACCCAACCACCGCAGCAAACCCATCACACCAAATTCAAGATTCTAACACCTTCAATGTTACATCTTGTTGAAATAAGATAATATTTGTTGAGTTATATAATTGTTAGAATTTTAATCATTGATTACACAGTTATATAATCATAAGAAATTGGTATTAAATAAATTAATTTTCTTATTTGCAATTGATTGACATAATCATAGGAGATTTGTATTAAATAGAAATAGTAAAAATTTATTTTCTTCCGATGACGTTTACTGAATAGAAATCCGAAATAGGTAACATAAAAAGAAATTCAAATCGGGCAAATTGAAAAAATACGATGAGGGAAGTTTAATGGAAATAGGTTCCTAGATCAGAAATGTTTTGATACCATGTCAAAACAATGGTGCCATATAATGAATATATCTGCAGGTTTATTCTTCCTCTAATGGGGTAATTATATACATAAATAAGGACTCTAGGTCCATTATAAATTCGCTGTCAATCAGCTATGAATAAGGAAATAAAATAAATTGTTATTATTTTTATTTAATACAAATTTCCTATGTTTATGTAAATATGTAATCAATCATTACAATTCCAACAATTATACGACACAAAAAATATCATCTCATTCCAACACAAACAAAATACTCCAAAACAGCACAAACTGCAGCAACAGCCTTCCCTCCCTTTATCAAAACCTTCATCACAAAACCGAGAATTTCCATGGTGATCTTCCTCCCCTCAACAACCAAAGCTCTTTTAGGCTTACCAAAGAAAGCCAACAACACCACGATGGCGATACACGTCACCAGAACCGCAGGTACCACCACTGCAAGAGCTGCAACCATCGAAAAAAGCCCAAAATATGTTCCAAGAAGCACCGAGGCGTAGAGAGCAGGCCACCATGAAGTGGATGATTCAGCTTGCAACTTGTACCATGAAATCATGTAGTTGAGGAAATTCCATGAACATGTCAAAAGCAAGCCATAAAAAAAAAAAAAAATGTGCATACCCAAGTTCTCCTTTTGCTCACGATTCGCAAAAGTAACACATAAGAAGAAGGTAAAGTGGCTGTGGCTTCGGGTCCCTCTTTCACTTTTGACATTGGCACGATAACCTCGGAAGAACAGTACCACAACCCTTCTTGTTTCGTGTAGCGCACTGTTCGTAGATCGATTGGAATTCGAAAGGGAGGTAGAGAGAGAAAGAAGAGATTGTAGAGAGAAGAATTATTCAGAATTTTCATAATCATATTCATTGGTCTTAGGTCACTATATATAATGCCCTATTCATATTAGGCTTTCCTATCCACTCATAAGCCCGTATGACTATTAATAGTACTAATTAAAAGACATTTAAAGAGGTTCATTGGCCCAAGACTACATAAGCCCGTATGGCTATTAATAGTACTAATTAAAAGACATTTAAAGAGGTTCATTGGGCCAAGACTATATCAGCTGGTCTCATAATCATTCAAATTATTGGGCTTCTTGCGGGTTCGCACCATTGGGCCCAGATCAGCATGAGGGTCCGTTACATTTCGCTTTGTGTTTTCTCCGCCAAGTTGAGAACTTTTTCGTACTATTCCAATATTTCGCGCGTTTTGGTTATTTTCTAGAATCTGGGTACCTCTTTTCCACGCTATGTCTCGCTCACTTCTTTTTATAGTGAAATGATATAAGTCGTGTCATTTTAAAGGATAAATATTTTTCTCTTTATTTTATTAAAAAAAATATGAAGGATATTGTAACAATCAAGTTGCGTTACTATCAATTAATCTCATCGTTAGATCGATTATATTGATCCAATGGTTATATTTATTTCCAAATAGTCATGATTTCCCAAATTTAATACTTTATATTTATTTCCACCTTTGTATGGCTATGATTCCTCATATTTAATACTTTAAATATGGGAAATCTTAACCATACAAAGATGAAAATAAATATAACCGTTTGATCAACATAATCGATCTAACGGTGAGATTGATTGATAGTAACATGGTAGTAACACAACTTGGTTGTTACAATATCCCTCCCTAAAAGAATTACTACAAAGTCTATTTAGATATCTTAAAAAAAAAGCCACAAAAAATTAAAAATATACTTTTTTTGGAAAACTAAAAATTTTAATTTCTGAAAAAAGTAAAAATTAAAAGTTAAATATTTTTTCAAAATCAAAATATTTTTTATAAAATTTAAATAGCTTTAACTTTTATAAAAAATATTTCTAAAATAAACAAAGCATAAAAAATGCTTTTTTCATAAGTTCATCTAAATGAGCCCTTAGACTATGGAAATGTCTATGTCAACCTTTCAGCATAAATACAGTTAAAATACCTTTCCTTTTAGATGATCCCTATTGAAAAAAGAGGACTATTCTAACAATCCATCTTTTTTCTAGTTACTTTGTTCTCAAATACCCCAATTCGAACAGGAGAAGTACGTCACGCTAATGTGCCTTGAATGATCTACATCTCAGGGTCAGGCACTGACGAGTACATTGAACTATCCATGTGACTGAAAGCCTCACAGTCCAGACACAACAACGCAATTATTAGGGATGTGCTCTACCACTGAGCTAATAATCCGTAGTGCGGGCCTCGCGCCAGCCCCGCTATGCCAGATTCCAAAAAATAACCAAAACGCGCAGAAGATTGGAATAGTACGAAAAAGTTGTCAACTTGGGAGAGAAAACACAAAGCGAAATGTAACGGACCCTCATGCTGAACTGGGCCCAGTGGTGTGAACCCGCAAGAAGCCCAATTATTTGAATGATTATGAGACCAGCTGATATAGTCTTGGCCCAATGAACCTCTTTAAATGTTTTTTAATTAGTACTATTAATAGCCATACGGGTTTTTGTAGTCTTGGGCCAATGAACCTCTTTAAATGTCTTTTAATTAGTACTATTAATAGCCATACGGGCTTATGTAGTCTTGGGCCAATGAACCTCTTTAAATGTCTTTTAATTAGTACTATTAATAGCCATACGGGCTTATGAGTGGATAGGAAAGCCCAATATGAATAGGGCATTATATATAGTGACCTAAGACCAATGAATATGATTATGAAAATTCTGAATAATTCTTCTCTCTACAATCTCTTATTTCTCTCTCTCTACCTCCCTTACTAATTCCCTGAATTCCGATCGATCTACGAACAGTGCGCTACACGAAACAAGAAGGGTTGTGGTGCTGTTCTTCCGAGGTTGTCATGCCAATGTCAAAAGTGAAAGAGGAACCCGAAGCCACACCCACTTTACCTTCTTCTTATGTGTTACTTTTGCGAATCGTGAGCAAAAGGAGAACTTGGGTATGCATATTTGTTATTTTTTATGGCTTGCTTTTGACATGTTCATGGAATTTCCTCAACCACATGATTTCATGGTACATGTTGCAAGCTGAATCGTCCACTTCATGGTGGCCTGCTCTCTACGCCTCGGTGCTTCTTGGAACATATTTTGGGCTTTTTTCGATGGTTGCAGCTCTTGCAGTGGTGGTGCCTGCGGTTCTGGTGACGTGTATCGCCATCGTGGTGTTGTTGGCTTTCTTTGGTAAGCCTAAAAGAGATTTGGTTGTTGAGGGGAGGAAGATCACCATGGAAATTCTCGATTTTGTGATGAAGGTTTTGATAAAGGGAGGGAAGGCTGTTGCTGCAGTTTGTGCTGTTTGGGGTATTTTGTTTGTGTTGGAATTGGATGATATTTGTTGTGTCGTATAATTGTTGGAATTTTAATGATTGATTAAATATTTACATAAACATAGGAAATTTGTATTAAATAGAAATAGTAACAGTTTATTTTATTTCCTTATTCATAGCTGATTGACAGCGAATTTATAATGGACCTAGAGTCCTTATTTATGTATATAATTACCCCATTAGAGGAAGAATAAACATGCAGAAATATTCATAATATGGCACCATTGTTTTGACATGGTATCAAAACATTTCTGATCTAGGAACCTATTTCCATTAAACTTCCCACATCGTATTTTCTCAATTTGCCCGATTTGAATTTCTTTTTCTGTTACCTATTTCGGATTTCTATTCAGTAAACGTCATTGGAAGAAAATAAATTGTTACTATTTCTATTTAATACAAATCTCCTATGATTATGTCAATCAATTGCAAATAAGAAAATTAATTTATTTAATACCAATTTCTTACGATTATATAACCGTGTAATCAATGATTAAAATTCTAACAATTATATAACTCAACAAATATTATCTTATTTCAACAAGATGTAACATTGAAGGTGTTAGAATCTTGAATTTGGTGTGATGGGTTTGCTGCGGTGGTTGGGTTAGTGAGATTTCGGGTTAGATGGGGTTTGCAAATCTATCATAATGGTGGGTGTGATTTGGTAATTTGCTGTGATCACTTTTTAGATATTTGTTTAGGGGATATGTTATACTTAGTATCTATTTTTTTTACTACCTCTTACTACTAAATTTTAACTGTTAATTTTTGTCAGTCTAACGGTTATAATTTATGGGGTCATATTTATTAATTAATTATTAATTTGTAATAAATTATAACCGTTTGTGCTGTTATTAATCTTAACCTGCCGATTTGTATAGCTGCTTAACAATATTGTCGATGCCAGTGCATGCTCTTCATGATTCATTAATTTTATAAGCACTTTTGTCTTTTATGTTTGGTAATCATCATTTAAGAAATTGTAATTGGAAGTTTATAAATTTAAAGCTTTGAGAAATAACAGAAAGAAAAAAATTAATGGGATGCGGGAAGTTTAATATAATAATATGGGATAGGATCAACTTACACTAGTATAATAAATCTTACACTAAATCTTAACCGTTGATTCCGTGCATCCAACAGTTGAGATTTATTGGGAATTAAAAATTAATTAATGAGTGAGAGCTACTAAATCTTAACCGTTAGATGCAAAAAATCAATGATTAAGATTTAATATAAGACTTATTAATCTTACACCACCGGTGTAAGATGATCCTGCCCCTAATAATATATATCAGTCTTCAAAAATCAAGTCAATAAGGTGACGTTTGTATCAAATAAAGAATAATTTATTCCAAATAATTAATTTTGGAAGTGGACTAGTGAAGTTTTAGTTGTAATATCCTTAGAAAAGCAAACTTGATCATAGAACCATTGCCATATCACTCAATTATAGCATACGACACACTCATTCCCATGATTTCACCTATGATATGATCAAATTGCACATTGCCAGCAGCAGTATCCGAATACTTCATGTTTTAAGTTTCTTACATGGTTCAGCTCATTGGGCATGGTCAATTTTTGTTTTGAAAGATGTCTACCCTTAAATTCTTTTATCCTTTTTAATAATCATTTTAATCCCAAAACTTGGGGTGTATTGGATTAGGATTTTAAAAAACTATTTTTAGATAAAAAAATCTTATAAATTTTAAAAAATTACATAGAATTGTAGTGACTTTAAATACTTTGATAAAAGATTTTTTTACAAACAAAATTTTATAAGATTAGATTTTAAATAATTTTAATAGAATTTATAAGATTTATGAATTTTTAAAAAACATTCAAAACTACAAGAGTCAATAAAAAAATAACAAAAAAATGCAATGATATTAATAAAAAAAGTAAAACCTAATATAATTTTCTCAATAATTTGATGTAACTTGATATCTTAATAAATAACAACTCTCCATATATTTATACTAGCCTCTACGCATTAGCATATTCTCGTTCCTGCTCTTAGGTTTGCCCAATGAGATAAAAATTATCTTCGTCATTTTGTATTAGAGCTATGCATATATTATTATAAAACCCACAATTTTTTTTATTTTATTAAAATAATTTGAAATTTACAGGCCATATGATACGTATCGTGAGGTGTATCAGAAATGATTTGTATCGAACAATATGATCATATATCTTTCGATACGTGTATCATATGATACAAAAATTAAATTGAAATTTGTAATTTTTAATTAAAAAAATTAAAGATTTGATTTTCAATTA